>JABSMS010024942.1:0-10575 GCA_018902275.1 Aleiodes sp. PSUC_FEM 10030003
ATAAAAACACTTTTCCAAATTTCTCCAAATGATTTCCAAACTATTGCAAGTATTTATTTTGAAATATTTAGGAATTGCCTGCTAAATATATGTCGGTCTTCGCAAGATCACTGACCAATTTTACAATAAATAACTTGAAATCAAACTTTATCGACAGAGGAAGACTCAGTTAATAATGAAACGTTCCGCTAGAGGGATAGCCGGTTGATTTTTATAAATCAGTGCCATAAATCAAGAAATTTTTAACCTAAAAACCCCCCGGAAAGCCCCGGAAAATTAAAATCAAGTGAAAGTAACCCATAAATAATGTGATTATCTCAGAACTTCCTTTACCAACGTTCCGCGAAAGCTTCTCTGCGTCACAACCAAATTCTTCTCTCGATGCGCTGATAAATAAAGGACAGGAGAAAAAAAGTATGGATTCGATAACCAAGGAGCAACAATACAGAAGAGAACAGGAGGAATTCGTTTCGAACCATGGCGGGAGTACAACGCTCGACGTAGTCCTCGTAATCCTACCAAACATTCTCGCAGTAAGCCTAACTCAATTGTTTCTACTAAAATACGGACGTGGAATGCCCCAGAACATTCAAACCTTCATAGAATTTATATTCAACATAATCCCGTGCATCTTATCCTGCACAATTTTATCCGAATATACGGCAACAGTGTCGATAACAATGCTCATAGCGTCCTCTCTATTATTCCGCATGATCGAGCCGAATTCGCGGGAACTGAAACCGGAAAAATCGGCAGTTAAGAGAATACCATTTCTAACAAACTTCCGAGCACTAACAAACATAATAACGAGTGTCTGCATTTTAGCCGTTGACTTCCGCGTCTTTCCAAGAAAGTTCGCGAAAACCGAGGTTTACGGCTACAGCTTAATGGACACAGGAGTTGGTCTCTTTGTGATAGCTAATGCCTTAGTAGCGCCAGAAGCGCGAGACTTTGGTGAAAGACCGAGGACGAATTTGCTCAGAAGATTCTCCGAAAATGCCAACGTCTGCACGAGAAACTCTGCGCCTCTTCTAATCCTAGGATTCGGGAGATTTCTCGCAGTAGAATACTCGGGTTATCAGAGACACGTTTCAGAGTACGGAGTTCACTGGAATTTCTTCGTAACTCTGGCATTTGTTAAGATCTTCACGAGCACCATTTCCAGTGCGATTAGTTCGAAGTACGCTGGATTATCGGGGCTATGGATTATTGGGATGCACGAATATGCGCTGAGTACGAATGGCTTGAAAGAGTGGATTCTCGGGGATACACCGAGGATTGATTTTGTTTCGGCGAACAGAGAGGGACTTGTTTCGGTACCTGGTTATGTTGGGCTGTACTTTCTTGGAATTGCCATTGGAAGGATCGTTCATATGAGCTACAACTCGTCGCGGCGGCACTCTTTGTTCAAGAGGTACAAGAGCGGAGACTACGAGTTTAAGTGCAACAAATTCATTCTTATTCTTGTCAGTAAATTGTTTATTATTGCGTGCATGAGTTGGACGGCTACGATTGTCTGCGATGGCATGTTCGGCGTCTCGAGGAGACTTACCAATGCCGGTTACTGCTTTTGGATTGTGGCACTTAGTGCAACTGTACTCAATGCACTTCTGCTTATTGATATTCAGGTAGATATTGGTGTGCAGATTGCGAGCGGCAAGAAGAGCGTGAAGAATGAAAATAGGAGAGTGACGTTCGTTGATAATGGGGAGGAAGTGGATTCTTTTAGAAGGACACTGGAAATTTTTGATGCTGTCAATTTTAATGGACTTGTGTTCTTCCTTGTTGGGAATCTGTTGACCGGGGTTGTTAATATGAGCGTTAGGACACTTTATGTCACTCAGTCACATGCTATGCAGATTATTAGTTCTTACTGTGCCATTGTTGTGCTTGTTGCTGTTATACTTTACAGGCACAATTTTCAAGTGAAGTTGTAGGGATCTTAGGGGGTTTAAAGTGTCTTACTGGGGTTGGTGATCTTTGGTAGTATCGCGGAAATTAAGAGAGTTAGGAGACATTGATAAGATGGGCCAAAATGGATCTTAGAGAATGAATTAAAAAACACGGACAATTTGTGATTAAAATTATGAACTAAAATAGAATTTCCAAAATTTTGAAAAAAAAGAATCCAAATTTTTAAATATTGAATAAAAATGAAATTTTGGGAAAAATGAAATCTTCCCCAATGTTTAAAAAAAATAAAAGTTTTAAAGAAAAGTTGGAATTTGAGGAAGAAATTGAAAAAAATGAAATTTATGAAATTTTGAAGAAAATCAATTTTTCTTATTTGTAATTGTTATTCTCCTCAAAATTTTGGCTTTTCGAGTAGTTCAAAAATTTCATCATTCAATTTTTTTCTCATTTCATCTCGTGATAGACAAAAAAAATTGAAAAATGTGACGAAAATTCATTTTTTTCATAACTTTTAACAATTATTGATGGAGATCCATTTTGCCCCAACCTCCTCCCCTATTGATCAATTTCTTTGAATGTCCACAGTATTCCGAGATATTTCAAAAAAATGAAAAAAAAAAGAAATTGAAAATAATTCAGTAATGAAGGCATTTCTTCCAGTATTTGCAAATTATCTTGAAAGCTAGGGCGAATAGAGAAATTCTCATTCAAATCGTTTTTCTCTGTAGAGAAAAAAGAGATTTACAAAAAAGGCCCCAATACAAATTTCGCCATCCCCCCCAATTTTCCAGATATTGAGCAGAAAACAAAAAAAAATCAAGTGTAGCTCTATTTTTTTTAAATTCCCACTAAATCTTCCAAAAAGTCTGAACTATAAACTTAGATAAATCGAGAATTATTTAATGAATGCATAAGTCTGTACACTCGTTTATAAAAAAATAAAAAAAATCATGCAACTTAAACTGTCAGTTTGAGAATCACTTTGAGCATTAAAAATTTGGTGCAAATGTTCACTCCACAGATTTAGCACTTTAATTAACATAAATGGTAACTAAGAGAAAAATAAACCCTTCAGAACAGTTTTTTATCTCTTGCATTATCTTCACAATTCGTCTTTTGACGTAGCCTGGGTATTCTCGCGTGATACTTTCATCTTTGAGTTTCTACTAACGAATTCCTGGAAGTCTCGGTTGTTCTTCACGTGATCTGCCGCGAGCGCTACTATCCGCACGAACTCGTCAACGTCAAAACTGTAGTTTGTGAATTTTGCGTGTGCACCACCGTCTGGATGAGTTCCCTTGAAAAAAAATTGAATTTTTATTTTTCATTTTAATTCAGTCTTCGAAAAAGGAAAAATCACGTGCGATTTTTTTTTCATTTCCTCAAAAAAAAGCATTTTTTAAAAATTAAATGCTTGGATTTTGAAGTTTTTTATAACTTCATTGGCTAGCCAGAAAAATTCGAGCCGTAAAATGCTAGATACGGGAATGTTTGATAAAAATTATGCAACAATAATATTTCAAAATTTTGAGAAGAAAGAATAAAAATTTGATAAATATGCAATTTTCAAAATTAAAGAACAAATAAATGAAGAATTAATTTTTTTTGATTTTGGAAAAAATTCTTCTATTTAATTTTGAAAAAAATGAACAAAGTAGAATTTTGAGAAATCCGAACAAAATTTTGAGAAAGAACTTTTTTTTTGGTGGAGAAAAAATGAATGATTTTTCAAAATTTTCGAAAAAAAAATAAATCCTTATCGCACAGAACAAATAAAATGTACTTTCAAAGAAGGAAGTTTTTGAGTTTTTCGAAATTTGAAAATTCCATTGGATGGCCAGGGAAATTTGAGCTGGGAAATGCTATGATAGAATCCGTTTTCGATCAATAACTACCGAGCTAATGGAGAAAATACGAATTTTCAAAAAAAAATGTTTTTTGAATAATGCTACGTACCAAATTATCTAGATTAAGTACATTGTAAATACTTTACATAGTTATATTAATGAAATTTGTTGAACTTAAAAAAATAATTTTTCTTCAATAACTCGAGTAGTATTGATCCGCCCCGAATTTCCCTGGCTATCTATTGGAGCTATCCAAATCCCCGAATTCCATCAACTTCATTACCTCAAGAAAATTGACTAAAATTGATACATATATTTTACTAAAGGATATTCCAGAATCTGAGTGAGCTCGGAAAATTTTGGGAGAAGCTTTTCTAGAGGAAATTCCATGGGCTACGAAAGGGCTCTCTTAATAAATTCTTGTGCACCTTGTCGTTTTTGAGATACTTCACATAAACTGATAAAATCCCGTGGAGATGAGAGAAAAGACACCAAAAAGTTTGTTGGTATTCCTTTGGAAATACATCTGAGACGAGTGGCTTTAAGAAAAAATATCAAGAGACCTTTTTTGTAGAGAATTTTATGGGCTTCAAAAAATGTCTCCTGCTAAATTCTCCTAAACCTCATCGTTCTCGAGATATTTCACACAAA
Source organism: Aleiodes sp. PSUC_FEM 10030003 (assembly GCA_018902275.1). Classification (NCBI taxonomy): domain Eukaryota; kingdom Metazoa; phylum Arthropoda; class Insecta; order Hymenoptera; family Braconidae; genus Aleiodes; species Aleiodes sp. PSUC_FEM 10030003. Next base: position 4,413 of record JABSMS010024942.1, read on the forward strand.
CCGATAAAATCTAGTGAAAATATAAAATACGATGTCGAAAAGTGTTGGTATTCTTTCGAAAATATCTCCGAAACCAGGAGGCTCAAAAAATATCAGTAGTCCTTTTTTGTAGAGAATTGCATGGGCTACAAAAAAGGTCGACTAAATTCTCCTAAAGCCCATCGTTCCCGAGACATTCTCGAAACAAAGAGCTTACGATTTTACAAACTTATCTTTCCTCACAATTTCACTAATTAATTTATTCAATCCTCCAATTATTTCATTCAAAATACGTACAGGGTCTTGCTGAACAATTTTTTCACCGTCCTCCCACGTAAAGTACTTGACTCCACGGAGCCTAGCGAGATCTTTGTAGCATCCAGCGTCTTCACAATTGTACCTAATTATAAAGAACAAAATAAAATTATTGAAATAAATATGAATATTTCATGCAATCAAAATGTATTTTACAATTCAAATAATGCCGCCCAATCAGGTAAAAACATAGCATGAGTCAATCCAGCTCCATGAATTCCAATGAAGACATCAGTATTCCTGGTAATTTCGAGTTGTTTCTTGAAGGTCATGTCTCGGTTGTAAATCACCTGAAAGAAAATTAAAAAATCGAAAGAGTAAGGAATTATCACGTTTAATTATTCAATTGAAGATGCCGTGGAAACTATCAGATACGAAAAAAAAAATATCCAAAAAATGTTCGTCTGTTTTTAACGAACAAATTCGATGCTGAACATATTTTTGTATCTCAATTATTCACGGAGATATTTACACTTGAAGCAAATTGTTTAATTATACAGCGTGGAAGGCGATGCTTTCCTTCGAACTTCGACATCGAATATCTCCATAAATAATCGAGATACAAAAAAAATTGTGGGATCAAATCTGTTCGTTATGAACAGAGGAACATTTTTCACATTGAACATTTTTTTGTATCTCAATTATTTACGGCGATAATTATTCTTGAACATTAAAAAAAAGATGAAATCTACGAATTGTTCGATTGAATCATTTACTTCAACTGCATATATCTCGATAAATGATTGAGATACAGAAAAAAGTTGAATGCCAAGAATGATCCTCTGTTCCTGACGTACTAGTTTGATTCCATATTTTTTTTCGTATCTCCATCATCTACAGAGATATCCACAGTTGAAGCAAATTTTCGAATAAAACCGCAAAAAGTGATTTTTTTCTTTCGAAGTTCAACAGTGAATATCTCTGTAAATAATGGAGATACAAAAAAAAGTTCAACATCAAATTTATTCGTTATGAAAAGACAAACATTTTTTGTATCGAATTTTTTCCCGTATCTCGAATAGTTTCTTCGTAATCTTCAATTGAAGCTCAGAACCAACGATAAATCGATACCTTCCTGACTTTGTACTCCGGATTTGTCTTCAGTGCCTCCACCAATTCATCTTCATTGAGAATTCTCCGGTACCTAGTGTCTCTACTGAGTAACGTAACTCTTATTTTATTATTCTTCCTTTCACGAAGTCGTATATTCAATCTGTAGAGTATGTGCTCACTGAAAGCCTTGAAGAGACCACTTTTTTCACAGCCATAAATCTAACAGAAAATGAATGATTATTCATTAAAATTTATGGAAAACAAGAGCGTCATGATTGATCAAGAATATGAAAGAATAATTTAAATTAAATAAAGAAAATTGGTAATCCCGAATCAAATACTTTGTTCATTTTTTTTTAACTGATTGAATATTTTCGTTTAACTTAAATGTGATATTCAAAGCTCAAAATTCTGCATTCTTGCATCAACAATTTTTTAATTTCCTCTGAATATTGTGAATAATTTAATTTGATGAGAGAACTGGAATAGAATGTGCAAGTCATGAACGGAAAGTAAAAGATAAAGATGAAAATTCTTTCTGATGCTCGATGGGCTACGAATTCTTCTGAAAATATCTCGGTAATTAGTAGGTTTACGGGGATTTATCAAGAGATGTTTTTTGAAGCTCATGGAATTCTCTATAAAAAAGGTTTCTTGACATTTTTCCGTTAACTCACTCGTTCCAAAGATGCTCGCAATATTATTCAGTAGTAAAAACGGACTTTTCCGGTTTCGAGTTATTTTTGAACTGATTTTTCCACTTCCTACTCATTAGTTTATTGGTCATGAGTTTTTGATCATTCTTAATAGTTAAAAATTGTTTTTTGTGGGATAAAGAAGTTCATGAAATTTGGGGATTACGATGGTTCCAGTGGATAGCCAGGGAAATTTTAGGTGGAAAATGATATAAGACAATTTTCACCAGATAAATAGTTCTCGAATTGTTCAGCAAAGTTCAAATTTAAAGAATTTTGTAGTTAAATTTTTCCTGGCAATCCAATACAATTTCAAAAATTTTGAAAATCTGAAAACTTAATTTTTTTAAGACGAGAAATTTTTTCAAAATTTGAAAAAAATCGAAAATTTCCTTTTTATTGCATAATTTTTATCAATAATTTTCTTTATCTTCTTTAGAGAACCATTCAAGAAATTCTCACTCATTAGAAAATCCTAACTAATTAGAAAAACATTTTTTTTCTGCAAAATTTCCCTGATTATCCACTGGAATTTTAGAAATTTCAAAAATCTCAAACCTTCATTTTCATAATAAAATATTTTCGAAAAAAATTAAAGAATGTCTCTCAAAAAAATTTGTGCATGCATTCGACTTTATTTGGAAGTTAATTTTTGAACAATATCTGGAAATCCGAACGAGATGGAAGGAATTCGGTGACATCTTTTTTGCAAGACAAAAAGAGAAATATAAAAGAAAAATCAAATCTTCAACTCATATTTACCAATGGAGTGTTGTAGTAAAGTCCGAATATCATTCTCGGTAAAAGAGGAAGAACGATGTTCTTGAAGCAAACATTCTTTCCGCGAAAAGTCTTTAAATCCCACAATGGATTCCTCGTGAACGCCTCGAATGTCTCTTGGAATGCCGATCTATAGCTGCAAAAAGCGTATTAACATTTTAATAAACACTCCACACAAATAAAATCAAAGATAAATTAATTCAGTAGCGACGACATTTTGGTCATCATTTTTATTGATTCGAGAAAGGGGAGGAGTGATGATTGAATGAACCCCTGGGGCAAAATGGACTTCTATTAATGATTCCAAAAAAAAATTACGAAAAAATCGCGTTTTTGTCAAATTTTGAAAAATCATTTTCTCTAATAATGAAAAAATATTTTTTTTAAAGAGATTTAATTTCTTTTTCAATATTGAAAATTCCATTTACACAGATATTCAAGTTTTTTTTCATTTTCATTTTTTTTTTCTTCAAAGTTAGAAAGAAAGGATGTTTTTCCAAATTCTGAAAATTTAATTTTTTTTCGCAGTTAGAAAAAAGATTTTGCAAAATTTTGATTTTCTTTCCATTTTTTTTATTCCTGAAAATTCCATTCTTTCTAAATTTTCTGAAGCGTCCATTTCGGCGAATCTTCCCTTATTCCAAAAATTATCAAATGAATCTGATTTATTTTATCTCTTCGCTACTGAATTATACATATTAATGAATTAAATTTACTCGTAACTTTCCCAAATCATTATATGATTATCCGTGCTGAATGTTGTTGGATGAGATTGATTAACGTGTAGCGAAGCGTAGAGATTGAAAAAGTCACAGAAGTGGTGGTACAAGTTAACTGCTGCAACATAGGTGTTGCTGTCAAGTTTAAAAAAATTATGTGAATTACGATCATTCATAAATGAGAGTTGAATTTTCTCTCCGTGAACATTTTATTTTTCCATTAATTTTATTAATATTGCTATTCCTTACTTGCATCGATTTTCATGATGAAAGTTGGCTTTTCGATTATAATGTCACAGTCACCCTCGACTATTGGCTTTCTCGATAACTTTCGAAAATTTCTTACTTCCGGTCCCCATGACTGGAGTGCGCTTATGTGGTCGGCATTGTCTTGCAATCTTTGCTCGTTCAGGCTAGAGAAGTGAAAGAATAATTTGTGAGTTAATTTAATAGGTTCAGAAATCGGTTACTCGGTTTTTGCGTATATCTTGGAAACTATGTAGTCTAGAAGAATTTTGCATGAGACCTTTTTTGTAGCTCATAAAATCGTCTACAAAAAATATCTCTTGATAATTTTCCTCAACCTGATCATTTCCAAGAAATTTATAAAAGAATATTGAACAATTTTTTTTACTTCGGTTCTATTTCGTCACATAATTTTGTTTTCCGGTTTTCGGAAATATCTCCGAAACTATGTGGTTTAGGGAAATTTATCTTGAAACCTTTTTTGTAGCCCGTGAAATTATCTGCAAAAAAGGTCTGTAGATAATTTCCCGTAAACTTGATTGTTTCCGAGATATTCACAAAAGAATATAGAACAATTTTTTTTACTTCTGTTCTACTTCGTCACTGAATTTTGTTGTGCGATTTTTGGAGAATATCTCGGAAACTATGGGGCTTAGGAGAATTTATTACTGGACTTTTTTTGTAGCCCATAAAATTCACTACGAAAGAGGTATTTTAATAAATTTTGCTAAATCCACTTGCTACGAAGATATTGAAGGGGAAACTGCGAGAATATTTTCCTTTGCTTTCAAAAATGTACTGGACACTCAATGATTTGGATTTTCTCTCCTTTTTTCCTGAGATGTTTCGAGAATTGGAGGAACATGGGGCAGAATGGACCCTTGTAGAAAAATTTCAGAATGGAATCCTTCAAATGGTTCTACGAGGAAAACAAAAGGGATTTCTAATAAAAATCATGTACAGGAAAGAAACTGTCAGAATTTGGAAGAAAAATCAAAATGAAAAATGAATAGAATTATTCAAATTTTGAAAAACCATTTTTTAATTTTGAAAAAAAAAATCATTTTCCAGAGTTAAAAAAAGCAGCTTTTGAATTCCGCGATTCGTTCTTTAAAGTTCTTTCTTTTCGGATTCGTTGAAAAATTTCATTACTCATTTTTTTTCAGAATCTCATCAAGAGAAAAAAAAATTCTTTCTCGATGCACAAAATAAACTTTCAATAATATGCCAAAAACCTAATTTTTTCATAATTTTCTGAAATTATTAACGGAGGTCCATGTTGTCCCCATGGTCCATTCTGCCCCACCCTCCCCCTACTTACGTGCAGTATCCGCCAATCTCCCCCTCCTTGAGCACATCCATTTTGTATCTAATTGGCTCAGTCCTATGCACCAAATTAGTGAAGTTAATCATAATATTCCTGCCCCTGCAGAATCTCAGGTGCTCCGAGCATTCCAGCGATGAATCATCCTTTGTAATTTTTTCAAAATTGCAATGAAAACATGATGAAATTAACAGCGATTAAGAAGTACTGTTGTGTAATTAATTGCCTGAAACTTACGACAAACAGCGGCTCACAGAGTAGCATCATTTCTCTCCTTTGATCGCGAACATATCCAAAGTCTCCCTGTGCATAAAATGTTTCGATTTGTGCTTCTTTCGTTGCTACCCATCCTTTGTGGTCACCGGGGCATTCAGGAGTGGAAAATGAATTTTCCGGCTTGCAATTTTCCTCGTAACCCCAGCAAGCTTCTTTATCCAAATGCTCCTAAACACGAAGGAAATTTTAATTTCCGCAGATTCCGCCATGGGAAATATATTTTGAATTTAATTTAACGCTCCGTTAGTCGCTTAAAGAGCGTGGCGCCGTCTTTTTTTTATTTTAAAGTTTTTCTCATAATTGTGATGATCAAAGAAGTTGAATAAATTAGAATGCTCACTTCAAACCACCTTGGAGCTTCTGGTTGCATTAATTTTCCCCCAAAAATAGTAAACATTAATGAAAAAAATTAAATTGTACAAAGGAAATCCGAAAGCGGCACAATGCCGCCCGGTGCAAGTGAGCTCACAACGAGAGACTGAAATGCGCTGTTGTCAATTTGGGCTACCGGCTTCAGTGCTTGACTACACTACACTATACCGTAATCCGGCATGTCTTACAACAACGTATCCAATTTAACAAAGCCGCGTTACGCTCACCATGCGACTAACTAAGGCCAGTGAATTGATGCGACTAACGCAGGGTTAACAAGTTTTTGTTAACGTGAATAGTAAAGCTATATGGGGCATTCCACGCCAAATCGGACGGTTTGAAAAATTTTGGTTTTTGATTTCCCCCATTTTTTGATATGTTTTAGTATGCATCAAAAAACACCT
>JABSMS010024953.1:0-10574 GCA_018902275.1 Aleiodes sp. PSUC_FEM 10030003
AATTTAGGTTTAGGGAATACTGTTTTGGACCAGTAGTGGAGGCAGCGGCAGACAAGATCTGTGCCCCACGAGCCTGGCCAAAATTCAGGGAAAGTTTAGCGATTAGGTGAAGGGGGTGACGGCGGATAAGATCCGTGCCCCCAGGGTTTTTTTATGTTAAGGATCTAGACGTTTCAAATGTAACGGAAAGATTGCATTTAAAACGGTGTTTTCTCGCGTGCCCAGTCCCGGTAAAGGAAAAATCGATAAAATAATGATAATAATGCCCGAAATCCTCGCCCGCAGTGAGCCTTCCCTTCCCCCGCCCGCACGTCTCACGGTTGCGAATAGCCGTGAGAAAGGAAGAGAGAAGAATGGCGAAAACGATCGAGTGACGCCATCGACTCCCGAACAATTAGTCACGCATAACCCTGTACGCAGTCAACACGTGTTTCGTTCGCTGTGCAAATTTTGGTGCTAAATGCGAATCGAGAAAGAGTGAAAGTGAAGAAGAAGAAAATTCATTCGAGTGAGCAGCTGATTCCTCCACGTCTTTGGACATCTTGGAGAGCCTGAAGCCACAGCCCCGCCAAGGAGAAAGAAACAGAGTATGGAGAAAGAACGCCCGCCGCCCGTAGTGAGTTTTATCTCTCATTTTTTCAATAACACGTGTTTCCTGATTTATCCCGTACATCCCTAACCTCCCAATACACTGCGTGACTCTCCCGTAATTCATCCCGTAAATCCCGAAATTATATTTGTCCCAAAATATAATTTTTTCCGTAATTTAATTTCAATATTAAAAATGCGAGTCAATTCCGAGAATTCGACGGGAGAATTCTCCTGTCTCGCCCGCGCGTCATTCCCCGTACCCCTCCCGTGATAGAATAAATACCACCATGGTATTATTCTTATATCTCCCGTATTTCCCAACCGATTCCCGGAAAATTTACAGGGTAGCTTCGCCTACCATTACCCTACCTCCCCGTACCGGAATCTACCCTCCTACATAAAAAGTACCCCGGGAAATGACGTAATGAGGGTGAGCGCGCGGCAGTGTGTTTCACTCACGGTGAGTGTGAAACCACACGAATTGCGCGCGCAGCCTTGAGGCAATTTACCCGTATTCCCGTAAGATATTATTTTGTTAATCACTCCCAGATGGTTGGAGATTCTTATAATCTCTCAACGGGAGAAATTAACTTAATTAATCATTTACCCGATTTCACCCCGGTTTAAACCCAAAACCGGGAGTACAAGACTCCCGTCAAAGTCTGTTGCACTACCCGCCCCGTAATAATTTATTCTCTCATTTTATTTCCAGGCAATTGAATCTATTTATGTTTATCCTATATATAGTTACAAATTTTATTGATTATTGTCGAACTTGCAGCGTTCATTATCTCTCACTCTTCCTCTCGTCCGCGTCGAACCCCTACATAAATTTTGTATAATTTCCCCGTTTATTCTGCAATAAATAATTACATTTAAATGGATTTTTCTGTCGACTGTTTTCTTCTGTTTTCCTTCATTTTTCAGTATAATTAAGTTGAGTTAGGACCAACCGATGAGAGTAATTAAGGCGATTATTAGCGGATTAGGAATAGGAGATTTTTTGGTATTCTCGGAATTTTGGGATTCTCAGCGAATCGCGTTTCAATCCCGTCTCACCCCTCTCTCCATAACCGATCCACTGAGCGACCCAGGTGGACGTAACACCCTCTCCCCTTCCTACCTGTTCACCCCCTGACACTTCGGTTCGTCCGGGTTGTTGTCTCGGCGTAGTCCAGGTCCAAAAATCCCCGGAAATCTGCCACGGTAATAGATAGGGGCAGAAGGAAAGTTCCGGGGGATTCCGTTGGTGATTTCCTTGTTTCTTGTTGGGCGAACCTCTTCCCGTAGGGTTTGTCGGTTCCCGCGAAAACCTAATGGCGCCCCAGGTTCTCTGAGTTTCCCGTTAGGCAGGAGGTGGGAAGCGGGCCCAGTGTCTTTTCCGACCCCCATAGGAAAAGTCACGTTACATCGTTGCAAGGGCAGCGTGCTCTACGCGGCGTTGAATTTCTCGTTGACGCAAGATTCTCTCTGTTTCCTCGTCTTCCTGCCAGAAGTCTGCAAGTTGAAATTGCGCACGAGGATTTCGCGTTAGCCTCCGCTTTATAGCGCCCTGTGCCGCATCGGGTACTGGTGACTGCTCGTCAATTTTCTCACTTGTGTCACCAGTCTCTGAAATGTCATCTGAACGTGGAGTATGAATCCTGATTTGTAGCTCGATCTCGTTCAGCTCGTCGTTCGGTGGTTCCTTGTCCTCCTCCTTTGTCTCTGTATTGACTTGTTGAGTTGGGTCAGTCATGTTAATAATAATAATTGAACTAAGTAAGAAAGGAGTAAAAGAAAATTATCTGAATAATAAAGTTTGAATTAAAATGCTCGACAGTAGGCAATTACTCAATTCAAATAAAGGTTTTCTCGATCAGATGCTTTCTCGTTGAGCGGCAGCGGTAATGCTGTCAGTCCCCACTCTATCGTTTCGTCCCCTCTCTTCGCAGCATCGTTGGATCTCGGGCTCGGTCGATGATACTCGGCTCGTGTGAAGTAAAACGCGTCACTGGTAGTGGGGTAGAAGTAGCTGCTTCCTCTCTCTCTCGATGCCGCTGAAGCCCGATGATACTCGAAAATAGTCGACTCATGTTTTCGATGTCGTGGCAAACGATGTAAACAAACTCGAACCACCAATGTTTATGTTCTCGACATTGACTCTATTAGTCTCGAATAACACTCAATAGTTTTTCGTGATGATTGACTCGGAATATTCGAGAATAAACTGTTTCACTCGCGTTAGATTTAATTTTATTTTATTTCACTAATTGAATTTTGATTTAATTTCACAATTCACTGTACCTTTGATGATTTACTCTAAGGCCTCGCTGATTTTCCGGATCACTCACTATCCGGCTCGAAGGACCATGTTGAAAATTTAGGCTTTCTTACCTGAATTCTTACGGGAGAGCTAGTGAACCAAATTGCGTCTTGCCCTCAATGACTTACTCTTTAGGGGACTGTATAATTATTAGGCTGCAATCTCTACCGGCGTCGGCTGGGCGTGACAGAATAAGCTATGGGAAGTACCAAGAAGAGTTAAAGTTGAACAATGATGAAAATTTTATGGAGAATACATTTTGTCTCTTGTAAGTTTTCCATATTTTCATTATTTCAGTAGATATGACCCAATTGAGCGTTGCGTGATCAATGATGTACAGTAACCGCAATATTAGTATGATTGACTCTTCTGAACCCATTTCTGATTGAAATATCGGCACTTTTTAGCAATATCTGGATCAACATCGTCGTAAACACGTAATGAAAAAGTTTATAAGACACTGTCACTGACAGTATCGAGATCAGCGATCCCAAAAAAATGGAATATCATCAAGTTATCACATAAACTTCACATTTTATAAAACCCTCGTAAGCACGAGAAACAATTTTGCTGGTAGCTAAAAATATGAGAAACATAGACGAATCCGTAGAGATTTGTCTCATAGAGAAAAAAGTGAACTACAATTTCGAGATATTTGCAAAAAAAAACATCTTCAAGGCGATGCGTCTATTCCATTACGACACAATTTTTTGGAAGAAACTCGAAAATGGTGAGCCGTATCAGAATTTTGGAAATGACCTTTTTGTATCTCTGACTGCGTTGAACAAAGAAAGGCTCAACAAAAAATTGGCTATCTCTCTTAGATATTGAGATCAAACATTGAATACGCACGGAGCGCACTCTTGCTCGCATCACAGAGGTTCGTAGGCGGTTCTTCGCTTATCACTCCAAATAATGAACTTATGATACGATACGGGAAACCCATGGGCGTAAGGAATGAATTTTGTACGAGATACGATGAATTTTGTACGAAGTGAGACTAGCATCTTTTTTGCAGAGTACAAACAGCTCGACAGAACAGATTCCTTGTCGTATTTGTTTAAGTCTATCTCTTCCCCGAATACCTACGAGAGCAAAGCATTCACAAACTCATTTTTTTCAGGTTTTTCAGCACTTGTTTATTTACAGCTTGGGGAAGTTGGAAATTAACAACGTTACTCACCTTTGAAGTGAGTGTCTAATAAATTCCATAGTTTTCAGACTGTAATTTTTTTTGTTTTTCAGGTTCACCGGCAGCTTTTATAAGGTAAATATCTTCCGATACTTTATGCAATGAGAATTGCTTGCGGGAATTGCATGTCAGTATTCCAGATGCAATCTTTTCGATGGATTCATAGGAAAGCTGAGGGAATTTCCGATAAAATACATGTCGCAAAATTGATTTTGAGAACTGATGGAAGTCGAAACATCCGCGAAAAACTGAACTTTTGGAAACTGGGAGAGTGAGACGGTTTACTTTTGGAGAAAATAATTCAAACTCTCTCAAAATTTTCAGTAATCGATTTTGACATATATTGTTCATCTGAAATCTCCTCAATTTTTTCACAAAATTATTGAGAAAAATTACATCTCAAATGGTTTTTTTTTCGAATGTCCCTTTCAGCCCACTGTGGCTATAAAATTCTTTTCCGAATCATACATCTTATTCGGGCACTCTCGTAACTCAAGAATTAATGATGATATTGACCATAATAATAATAACGAAAAAAAAAATCCAACAATAATAATAATAATATAAGAATGGCAATACAAATGAAATTAATAATAATCACCAAATAACTCACTAAAATCAGTATCAAGTTACATCTTTAAGCTATAAACAATGTAACCCCTTGGATTTAAAGGCCCCAAATGAGGGATTGTTCAATCTCAACTACAAGGGTGGTAAAATTCTGTACGAAACGTAGCTTCAGGCTCGCGATAACAAATGTTTCCTGTTATGTATGAACCTGTGAGGTTCAACGTATTTGACATGTAAGTCATAGAAGCTAAAGGTTAGGCAAGAGGGTGGAGCCGTACTCACGTGGATTTTTACATATCGAACGGTTGGAATCAATTCCTTAGGTAATTACAAAACTCTAGTTAAGGGACTTTTCATATGATAAAAATGAATGTTTTGGTAGATATTGAACAATTCCCTCTACAGGGAATGGAAATCTTGCAGATGATAAAATATAGACTATAAGAGCTTGAATGTATCGAATAATGGGTAAAATAGATAAATAATCGATATTGTCACTGAATTTGTATAATCAATAAATAATAGTAATTCCGAAGAATAGAAATGTATCGGGTAACAAAAAGCATGTAAGAGAAAGGAAATGAAGAATAGGGTGACACAGGAGAGAAATATTATAAGTAAATTTCATGTAGCAAAAGAGATGTTAGAAACAGGAAAGAAATGGTAATGTTTTAGAAGAGAAGAAAAATCAGAAGAGAAGACGCTGACTCCATACCTGATAAAGCGAATCTCATAAAGCAACCAGAGTAGCCATTTCCACGGGACTACTTGCGCACAGTCACATCAGCGCCACTCCCGCCAAGCAGCCACTGCACCTACTGCGGTCGCCCCACTCCAGGCTACCCCCACCACGGTGAAATTACTATATATTCGGCGACACAGCAGCTCATAGGGGTTCCATGAATTGTATTGAAATGTTAATGTTATCTTGAGTTGAGTCAGTTCTTCAGTCTTTTGTTTACAAATCAACAATTGTAATTATATTGAATAAAGTACAGTGCAGTGGAAGTTTAAAAGTAAAGTTTGGGTTTTTATTACGAGCATTACTCAAGAATAACCTCTAGTATTTTTTGATTTGAGCTACTCTCGTTATATCAGAATCGTTATTGAAGTTTGAAAGTTTCCTCTCATCGTTCATCATTCCTGGGCGTCCATGACGTCACATCATTAAGGTTTGATCCTGGTTGCTGTTCAAAGGTTCACATCTCATCCACTGCTCTTCCTGTTCTGTCCGGTGTTCAGCCTGCCATTCAGGCATTTCCTGAGAAGTATCATCACAAAGAATCACCGTCATCCTGAGAGCAGCGATTTCAGCTACTAGTACGTCTGAAACATCGAAAGGTAAGTGATGATAAATTCGAGCTCTCTAACCCCGGAAATCTGTAGATCTTCCGAAAATTAGGGAAATAGTTCCTGATTTCAAGTGACCGTGAGTGTTAGTCAAGATACCCTTCAGGGTGGGTTTTTGGATAGAAATAGCCGTTCGTTTCTATCTTTAATTAATTCAGTTAACATCATTGAAGGGTCTCTTATACTTCCGGTATCACAAGAATTATGTAACATTCCTAAGCTTGAGGTCATAATTGCTGATATTCCCGGTTTTTCAAAGGAAACCTTTGAATGACGTTCCATATCTGAAGACATAATGTGGGTTTCTGGGCAGCTATTGTTCAATTCTCCAAGCTTTTCCACTGAGTGCATCATGTAACAATCACAGTTGAATGCATGTACACCTTCCGTTTGACGATTATCCACACTTTGAATCATTTCATTTGATTTTGTTAGATCGAATGTGTTTTTTATTATTCTGCATCTTTCCTCCTTCGTCTTGAAATCTTGTGTGCGAAGAATGACCGTGCTTTGCTGTGTTGCTAGTGATATTATGCACGAATAAAATAAGCATGATAATGATGAATACAAAATTAATTTTTCTCTCCAAATTTCCGATCTGTTAGATCATAATGGAGTAAAGGAAGAAAACGCAGTGATGCATTTGTGTATCAGGTATGGAGCTTTCTTTGTTGAAATCTCATAACAAAAATGGAACTCGGATTTTACTCATCTATCTTGAAAGATATCTTGAAGAGGTAATTATCGATTATTGAATGTTCAATAGAATATAGAAGCCTTCTTTGGACCTTCGATTTTTCTCCACAAAAAAATCTCGAAGTATTTGTTTATTGCTTTCAGAATAGAAGACGGCCCAGGGAAGCAACTCTCTCGTCAACTCTCGGATCGATGCCTGATGATGAAATACCACTACACTGTTTCCGAAAAATTGAAATTTCATAGACAATCTGATGGTAATTTTCATGAGCGTGACGTTTAATTTGTTTTGATGGGAAAATAGTTATAAAAATTTAAGTTGTAGGTAAAATCGAAAGGAATTCATGAGTTTCTAGTAGAAGTGCAAGCCGAAATTCCGTCATTTGAATTTTCAAATGAACATGAATATTGAGAATCACAACGAATTAAATTTCGTTATTTTTCCCTAAATTTTTTTTTGATTAACAGAATTTTCACGGAATATCCGAACTGGAATTCACAACTTTCATTGATATGCAATTGAACATGAATATTAAGCATCCAAGTGAACCAAGACTTATCATTTTTACCTGAATTTTTCGTGATTCAACAGATTTTTCATGCAATAGTTTAACTGAAATTCACAAGTTCCGTCGAATCCTTAGAGAAATTATTTGAAACTGAATGAGAAACCTGAAATTTCAATAACAAGATTCCCTGAATTTTCAGTTGGAATATGACTTGTTCTAAATTTCTGGTATATAACACGGAAGATTGAGACAAAATTTTGTTTTAAGTGTATTATTAGTTATTAGATAATAATTTGATCACTGACTGGGACAAAAAATTAATGTAATTTCGAATTTCGTACTCTAATTGAGTTTTTTTTAATGTAGGGGAAGGTGGAGTGAAATGGACACTCGAATTGGACGATTCCAGACAGATTTTTTTTGATGATCCCATTGGAAAGCTTCGGAAATTTGAGTAAAAATACATGTGTCAAAATGGTTTTTTTTATTTTTTTGAAAAATTCGAGTTTTTGGTCAAGACTTGAAGGGGTCCTGTAGTGGCACAGGTGAATGAACTTTACTGTTCCAACACCTGTGGCCCTACACAATTAAATATTTTTATATTAATAGAGAAATACAGCGAAACAGGGCTCCGCGCAATGAGCGCGCCCGGAGAGAAGAGCGTCACTTAAGTCACAGACGTTCTTGCGACAAGACGCGAAATTATTGCTGTACAGTAATCTTAACAACTCAAATAAATTGTTCATTATAAATTAATAAATTGAGGTGTTAATTCATTTAGGACATTAGTGCACTTCAAATTGGTGACCCCGACGTGATTTTTCGTTAGCTGGAAATTAGCAAATTAATGAACACGCAGTGAATTAATTGTGTAAAAAGTTAATTCATTTAATTGAAATTATATCATAAGTCGGTTTGTGAGTTTCATTTTTTACCAGTGGACATTTATAGACACAGTGATACCGTTACAACCGAACTTTTTAATCATTTTGATACATAGTTTAGTGTGAATCCTTCAATAAAAAATTAAACTATAGTGATTAGTCATATTTCGCGGGAAGACAGTTTTTCGTAGCAACGGATTTTATGCGGAAGTTGAGTGACCGCGGAAGGTGACTCAGCGTAATAAAAACAAGTGTTCCGAGAAATAAATAGAAATTAATTCAAAATAGAGACAAATTTCGGGGAAAAATAAATTTAATTTGTGGAATTTCTGAGACATTTTATTTTCCTTCGATTTAAATTGATTTAATTTGAGTAACGCAGTTTTACAAGTATTCGCAAGGGCGGTCATTGACTTTCGCAAATTATCGCACTTCTATTTCTTTGATATTTATTTTTTTTTCTCTTTTCTTTTATTCTCTCATTCTCTTCATTTTCGTTTCAATTTCTTCTTTCTCTTACCTTCGTAAACTCGTCTACGATGACTCTTACGCCAGAGGAGGAGGGAGCCGCACGGATAAAGGCTGAAGAAGAGAAGAGAAGACAAGGAGCAATTAAGAAACTGGGAATTCCATGGCAAAAGCAGCAGCCAGTGTGTAGAGAAAGGCCGACAATCTAGGCTCAACCTTTTGACACTGAACGCCCTGCATTATGGTTCGCCTGCTTGGAGCTGCAGTACGAACAATACGAATTGTTTAATGAGAGGGAAAGATTCGTCTACAAACTTCCTCTACTTGACAATAAGGTTGCCAAAGAGATCGAGAGATGCATCATAAATCCCAGTGCATTGAGTCCGTACTCTGACCTCAAAGGCGCAATCATTAGCACCTTTTCAGCATCCGAAGAATCGTGAATCGAGCAGCTGTTAGACAGAGAAGTATTGGGTGATCGCAAGCCGACTCAGCATTCACGTCACCTTCATTCGTTTGTTCCTGAATGTCCTGATAGTATTTTAAAGAGTAGATTTTTATCATATTTACCTCCGCAGATTCGAGTGTGCCTTGTCGCACAGGACTACGCAGAGTTGAACGATTTAGCTACGTCAGCTGACCGCATGATGAAAATCTTTAGTCCAAGCATGGTTGCTGCGGTCACTTCTTCGATTCCGGCATCCACCACATCACAACTCGAACCCATAATCGCGGAGCTTATCAGAGAGATCAGGGACCTGAAGACTGAACGTTCCTGCAACTGCGACCATAACTACGACAGAGGTCGTAACAGGTACAGAAGCCCGATAAGGAATAGCGATAGATCCAGGTCTTCCTCCCAAAAACGATTTTGCTTCTATCATGCTCGCCTCGGAAATAAGGCTAAGAAGTGTAACGATCCAAAATGCACTTGGGAAAAAAATGGACGGCAATGCCGCTGATGGTGACGAGGGGTTCTGCAGCCTCCAGTCGCCTTTTCATTTTTGATCGAAGCTCCAAGCAGAGGTACCTCATCGATATAGGTTCTGAAGTTTCTGTACTTCCGCAAAAAAAAAAACGATTTCAGTAATAAATCGCCGATCAATACTTATGGTACGGAGATTGTTAGCCTGGATTTGGGTTCACGTCGAAGTTTTACCTGGTGTTCCATCGTGGCCGACGTTTCTGTTCTAATTATCGGAGCAGATTTCTTGAGGAGATTCGGCCTGCTCGTGGATCTGAGAAACGGTTTCTTCAAGGACGAGTTAACTGAACTTACTACCAAGGGAACCATCAACTCGTCGCAGTGCGCTCCAATTAAGACACTCCAGTCAGACAACCAGACAATTTTCTGGAAGTTACTGACGGAGTTTCCTGAATTAACTAGACCCTCAGGAATAGTCGATATTACGAAGCACAGCACGAAGCACTTCATCAAAACTACGCCAGGGCCTTCAGTAACTTGTCAAGTTCGACGTCTTCCACCTGATAAGCTGAAGATAGCGCGTGACGAGTTTGAGAAACTTGTTGACCTTGGAATTTCCCGCCGTTCAAGCAGCCCATGGTCTTCGCCTCTCCATTTAGCGCCTAAGAAGAATGGAACTTGGAGACCATGCGGCGATTACCGCAAGTCGAACGAGCGGACAATTCCTGACAAACACCAGGTCCACCATATTCAAGACTTCAACGCCAACCTAGCAGGAACAGACATTCATTCTACGATTGACCTTGTCCGTGCATTCAATCAGATTCCGTTGCTGAAGAGGACATCCCGAAGACAGCAATTTTACCCACTTGGCCTCTTTGAGTTCATCCAAATGACTTTTAGACTCAGTAACGCGGCGCAGAATTTTCAGCGGTTCATGGACGAGGTAACACGTGATTTACCTTTTGTGTATGTCTATATAGATGTGTTGAAATTCGCGCATTTTTTAGTGAGCGAAGTGAGCGACATCTTGTCTCTGCTTTTGACCGGCGAAAAACGCTCTCTCTAACCGTAACAAAAACCC
>JABSMS010024964.1:0-10573 GCA_018902275.1 Aleiodes sp. PSUC_FEM 10030003
GCCAAGTGCTCCGAAGTTTGTGGCTGCGGGCATGATTCATTGCCAGCTAAAAAAAAAAACAATCAATACTTTTGCAATGCAAAAGAAAAATGCTTCCGCAGTGAAAAAAAAACATGAATTCTTCTTTTCAGGAGAATTCATTAGTGAAGAGGTAAAACAGGATAATTCGATTTTTTTGTCGCCAATCTTCTCTCACAAATATCTCAGAAACTAATGGAGATACGCCCTTTTTGTCCTAATGCTTTTTTGTAGAGAATTTTAAAAGCTACAAAAAAGCATTAGGGTAAAAAGGACGTATCTCCATTAGTTTCTGAGATATTTGAGAGAAACCATTGGCAGGAAAAATCGACTTATCCTCTTTTACCTCTTCGTTACTGAATTGATTCTGTTTACCAATTAATAAAAGTGCTGCATCCATAACAGCAGCACCATTGAGCATGGTTGCCATGAGAATGTCGTGACCAGGACAATCTACGAATGAAACGTGCCTCTTCAATTGAAATCGTCCTGAGCACACCGGTCGTAAGCATGGAAATGAATCGTCCTTGCTTGATCCACCGGAGATATAGCAAGCTGGCCTTGGGCACTTCTCATTGTCGCATTTGTAAATTTTGGCATTAGCATAACCTGCAATGATTTTTGTGATTAATATTTGAGATTTTTTTGTGAATTTGTGGATGAGTTTGAAAATTTAATTCTGATTATTTTGGGAATATAAATCGTAAAATTCTCTACAAAAAAGGTTCACGGATATTTTCATCTAAACCACTCGTTTTGGAGTTATTTGAATTTTTTATTTTAGAAGCTCACCCGGTTTGATTAAAGTGGCTATAATTAAAATGATAAGTTTCTGTTGATTGAAAAATTTATCTTTTCATGACTAAATAAAATAGGATTGAGAATCAATAGACAGTATTAACAAAATATTTGAATTAATTCTAATAATTTTTTTCCCAAACGTTAAAGACTATCGTAGCGCCATCTGTTGATTATTCATGAACATGAATTATTCAATTAATAGTGAATTATTCAAATTTTCGAATATTCGCACGCCTCTAATATTTGTAGAAGCTCCACCCAAAAATTCAAATAATAAAAATCCTTCAATATAATTTCTGTGTTGGATCTTTATTGGATCAAATTTATTGAATGTAAGTAGTCATCAATTTTTGCTCATCGTTCTCATAACAATCGTGCTTCTCATAAATTAAGAACGCAATTTTTTTTTGCAAAAATCCACAAAAAAAACTTTTTTAATTTTAGTGGAAAAATGAAAAAACAAACACAATTGGTATGTACAAAAAAAACAAATTTAAATTTATTTTGTTCTCTTCGACGTGTTACACATTAATTACATTTGAATTCCCCTAATAATTATGGCAGTTTTGCATTTGGATAGTCTTATTCATTTTTTTTCATCAATAAATTCATCAATTTGAATTTAAAAAGAATGAAGAAATTCCGATCGATTTAATTTGTCGTCATTCACTTAAAATAATAACTAAGATGAAATAACAAATTGAATTATTAATGAAAAAAAAAATCCCAATTTTATTTGGATACAACTTTTTATATAAATTTTAATGACAATAATGATAATGTATGAATGGGCAGTGACATCAAAAAAAAATGCAACATTAATGATCACTGATGTGTAAAAGAGAAAAAAAAAGGAAAAAAAAACGAAGCAATATAGTTGATAAAAAAGTTCAGTTAATAGAGAAAAAAAATTAATACTATAATTACTATAATCATAATTAACTTGTCCAGTGTATTTTGTTCTTCGCATCATCGTTAATGCGATTGAGCAAAAATCATGGAACTTGTAATTGTCAAATACGATTGAGCAGCGAAGATGTAAAATGCGATAAGTCGATTTTTATATTCAAAATTCATTATTTCTTCTAAGTCAACAGGGTGAAATGGATCCTTGGGGCAAAATGGAGGACTTAATTCAAAAAAAATCAAGAAAAAAATTGATTTTGTGCATCCAAACGTGAACATAAATTTATCAACTTTTTTCCAATGAAATAAAAAAAAATATTTTAAATTTCCAGAAAAAATTTTCGTTTAGAATTTCGGAAATTTCAATTTTTTCCTTTGAAAATTTTCATTCTTGAAATTGTCATTTTCTTCAAAACTTAAAATTTCGTTCCCTTCAAAATTCTCATTTTCCTTCAAAATTTTTTCTCAATACTCCATTTTGCCCCTTCGCTCCCTATTCCGTAATCCAACAGAATTCCCAAAATTCCCCAAAAAATTCCAAAAAAACCGACGAATCTCAAAACTTCGCCACCGAATTAATTAACAAATTGACCTGAAGAGCCTCCCATGAATTTCGAATCCTCAAAAAAGATATTGCCGACAGGCCTCTGCCCCGCACTTGCACCTAGTTTTATTTTCCACCCAGTCATCCTTCCCATTATCCGGTAGCTCTAGCCTTTGCCTCAAATCCCCGTTGTTACACTGCGAGATTGCATTCTTCTTTTTCTCGAAACCTTTCGAAGTCTGGCACATATAATCAAAAGTGATCTCTTCGTCCCTCTGAATATCGCGAGTCGCAAAAATCGCGAGTTTCGGTAAATTAGGATCGAGGCAATCGATCCAAACCCCATAAACCGCTGAATTTGGATCGCACGAGTGATTAATGAAGTGTGAAATATTGCCATAAATAGCAGCGTCAACGGTGTAAGGACACTGCTCCTCGACTTCATTATAGTCAAGGTCAAACAGATAAGTTCTTCCAGCAGCATCATACTCTTTGCCTCTCTTCTCCGCTTCTTCATTGGTGATGACTTCCCCGACGTACTGGGTGATGAATGTTCCTTTCTTAATTAACTTTTTCGTCTTCACGCCCCAGCCACGTTCGTTATCAGTTCTGAAGATGCACAAATTTCCCATCGAGCCTCGCTGAACAACGCGATTTTTACAGTCGTCCGGACATTTGCAGCGTTTGTTGCACTCGTAAATCGGAGTACCCGGTGGAACGCGCACGCGGCAACCGCTCGTGTACGGTATTCCTCCGTCGTATTGTGCATAACAGCACTTTTTGCTCTTCGAATCGCACTTGACACAATCGCAGCCAATCGGCGGTTCGTCCGGTATGATGACACCGCTTCCCGGCAGGTAATCGTCGATGTAAAAAAAATCCTGGGGCGTTATCTCAAGGTCAATGACGTTCTCAACGTTAACCACTGGCTTGCCATTCGTTATGTTATTAATTTCGTTCTCCCAATCCTGCAGGGACTCCAGCTGATCGCGGCGCGAGGAGCAATACATCGTGTGAATAATGTCGTACTTGATTTTGTCAATGAGCTTGTCGTTCTTCGTTGGCTGTTTGAAGTGCGCCCGCAAATTTCTGTACAAGTTCGTGTCGTCGTAGTCGATTTCGTTGATTGACTTTTTCGATTTCTTCAATTGGCTCATGTGCTCCTCCAGCTTCTTAGCGTCCGGATAAAATTCATGGGCAGACTTGAACTTCTCGAGTAACTCACTACGATCAGACTCAAAGCTTTCTAATAAGTCGTCGCAGTTTGTTAAATTTGATTTGGGCTCCCAAGTGTTGTGATTGTTGTTCCAGTTCTTCCATTTTATGTAATAAAGTGTCTCACCGTTTCTCAATTTTTTGTCGAGGATTTTTTCAACCTCGTAGACATCTGGCCTCTTATTGCTCTTGGTAATGTCCTCGAGATTTATGCTCAGTTGTTTCAATCCGTATTTTTTAAAGAGCTCTTCGAAATAATTTTTCTCTTCCGGAGTCTTATCGTCGATTGATAATTCAGTCGTTTCGGCCGTACGTGGACGTTTTGTTGGGGGCGGAGTCAGGCCAGTTGATGCTCTACAACGTTTATCACATGCCATTGGCATTTCACTAGTATCACCAGGTAGTTCAGCAAACTCTCCAGTTGTTGACTCCGTACCACGTGCTTCTGCAATGCCAAACATTTAAAAAACGACGTCATTCACAACGACTCACAGATCCACTGCCGTAATTATTATTCTTTAATTTATTTTGTTTGTTTAGGAAGAGTTTACTGCTTTTTTTAAATTTGCTTCAATTTTTTTGTGAGACACTCTCCGCTGTGCTGTGCGTTGCGTGCTTCCTCTTCGTTCTTCAAATATTTCCGGTTTTTTCAACTTTTTTTTGGTGAATTTTTTTATTGTGATGGTGATTTTTGGAGGTTCTTTCTCGGAAGCTTGGGAATATCTCGGAATCTAACGGAAATGGGGAAATTTTTGCAGGGCTTTCTTGGAAAGCAAGGAAAAATTTCGGATCTCCGATGGATTCGGAGATATTCACGAAAAAATTGAGTCATTGCGATTCTTTGGGGAGAATTGGCTGGTCGAAGGTTTTTTTTGGATATCTCGGAATTGGAGAGAGACGGAATTTTTTTTGAGCTTTATTGTAGAGTGGAAAGCTACAGTGTCTGTGAAAGTTTTTGCATCTCCAGTGAATTCCGAGATATTAGAAAAAAAATGGAAAACGAAAATCGACTTTTGGAAATTGCAGCGGTATCACGTCAAAAAGCTTAAAAATAATAAACTTCGTCAATAAAAACTGATGGAATAAAATCGATTTGTCTGAAAATTTTATAATCGTGTATGATCAACTGTCATTGAAGCAACAATTATAAAATTAAAATTATAATAATGCGTTGTAAGTGAAAATGTCTTTCATTATATTTATGGACTGCAAGTTGTGAATTTTTTTTCGACGTTTTTTTTGCACAAGTTTTCTCTTTGAAAATTTTTTTTGCTCAAGCTTTTTGTCGAAGTTTTTTAGACATGTAACCATTGCAGCGTTTCAGTCGGTCGCAGTGGAGCGGAATTAAAGCGAGATAGTTGAATTTTTGTACAGCTTTTTTGATGCTCAAAGTCGGCTCTACAAAAAATGGAAAAATCTATCTCTCTTGGATTCCGAGATATAAAAAAACGAAGCTAACTTTTTTTTCGGTCAGTAAAATAAAATAATGGAAAATAGTTGTGATAGTGATTCATGGATTTCTTTGAGATTATGAAATTATGGGAGTTTTTGAATTTTGATCGAGAGCGGGAAATTTGAGTCGGAAAACGATAAGAACTTGATTTTGGAGCAAAAGTTTCCAAAATAAAAAAAAATGAATTTTTTTTTAATCCTGGAAAGTAGCGGGGCAAAACGGATTGGATAGAATTTTCCATCGCGAATTCCCCGATCTTTTTACTGATCGAAATTCAAAAATCCATCAACTCCAGCGTCACTCAAATCGAAAATAAAATGTAAATAAAAAAAAAATCCGGTTATTTTGAATCAATAAATAAATTGATACATTATCATTGACAAATACTCACCAAGTTTAATAGTGATATTTCTCTCCAATTCGTTCTTAAAACGCACAGTTTGGACACCGGAAATGGCCTTGACGATTGTCGACTTTCCGTGAGCCACGTGACCAATTGTGCCTAAACAGAAATAATGAGAGAATGAAAAGTTTCACTCGAAAATTCGTGAAAAAACTGTGGAAATTAATTTTTTTTTAATTACCAATATTGATGGTGGCTTGTCTGCTGATGACTTCAGGTGATAGCGGAGTCAATCTGCTAACGTCCTGAAAAAAGCAATTGGAGTTTCAGATGACAGTTGCATCAGGGTCGTGAAAAAAATGCTCATTAGTGACTTAATTACGATTTTTTCCGGAAAAAGTGAAAAAAAAATTGTTTTTTTTTTAATTATGAAAAACTGAATAAAATCGATGATGAAATATTACGAAATTTTTATTGAAAATTTCTGATTGGTTAAGTTGAGTATTTGAGTACTTACCAATTTCGACAAATCTTGCTTGTAAAGATTTGGCTGACCGGTAGTCACCCCAATTCCTTCGTCGCCACCCATTATTAATTAAAATTAATTACAAATTTAATTAAATAAAACGTAAACTCAATGAACACGCAAGCGAGAAACTATAGTTTTACGCGGAAAAACTATGATTTTTTTTTCTATTCATAAATCCATCAGCAGTTTTGGTGAAAAAGATGGGAATAATGTGGTTTGGTACTGGCGGGGGACTGGTGACGCGCGGCGTGGGAAATGTGGGAAAAGACGCGAGTTCAATTACGGCTAGCGCCATCTGTAGGGTTAGCTACTTATTTCCGGTTTTGGGTGGGTTTGCATTAATTATTTTGGCGGTTTATTTGAAAATATTTGGAGGGTTTAATTGGCGGAAGTTTTAGTTTTGCCGGTTTTTTTCAGAATTAGGGAAAGTAGAGGAAATAGAGAAATTATTGTTGAGAGCTTTTTTGTAGAAGAGAGTAAAAAAAAAAATTATTATGAAAATCGCTCTGTCTCGCTTAGATTCAGAGATATTTTTGCGGAAAACGGAATGATAATTAAAGATGATACTGAAATATTAAAAAAATATTTTCTGTTACATCAACAGTTCGTCCATAAATTCCGAATTAAATTAAATTACAGCAATTCAATAACTAGTCACTCTTCAACATCCAATAAAGTTTAATTTATTGCAGTAAACTTGCGGAAGTTTATCCCTCCAAATAATCAATAATCATTGAGCAAAATTTATCACTCTGTTGCTCATGATATGGTGGAACGTTCATTGTTTATTTTATTTATTATTTAATTCAATTCAATCTCACTGAGATTTCAATTCAATTTTCTTGATCCTCGTGATTTCCATGCAACGAGTAATTTCCAAGAGAATAAGAGTGAAAAACTGTGTACTTGTGATGCTAGAAGTATGAAGGCATACCAAAGTAATCCATAAGGATATCCCTGAAATAGAAAAATTTATTTTCATCAAATAAAAAGGTTATTTTTAGTATAATTATTGATTTTAACTTAGCATTCACTTTATTTGATCAATATCTCCAAAAATATGAGGTTCAGGAGAATTTACGAAGAGACCTTTTTTGTAGGAAATTCAATTATCTACAAAAAAGGTCTCTCATGATTTTTCTCTAAACCTCTTCGTTTCCAAGATATTCACAAAAGAATGCTCAAAGAATTCATTAATTCTTCTTTCATTAATTATGTGGATTTTAACGAATTTTTATCAACTCACCTGCCACAATTGAATGTCTTCAGTTTGACCAACAGTTAGGTAACTCCATACCTCAGTAATATAATAAATAGTAGCATAAAATAATGGCCCGAAGCCCAATAAAACAATACGAATCATGTATCTCTGAAGGTTTTTTATTTGATTTTTCTTGATTGCTGCTAATCCAAGAAACGATACTAACAAACTAGAGCACCATATGTACTCCCACCACAATGGCTGCAACAAAAGGAAGAAAAAAACATTAATTTCATCTCTCTGATTAACCAAGAAATTAAATAAAAATCAATGAAAAAAAATTAATTACCTGTGGAATTTGTAGTTCTTCAATTTCCAAAATAAATATATCTAAATGATCTAGTATATCGGCTGATAATTTTGTCAGCATAACGAAGAATAAGAGATAGTGAAAAAATATACAGTACTTCAGTCTTGACTTATTCATTGCACTGAAATCAACAGAATAAAAATTATTTTTCATATAATTAAATTCATGAAAAAAATTAATTTTAATATAAATTCATTGAAAACAATTATCTCACCTAATTTGATATTGTGTTGCAATTTTTTCTCTGTGCGTAAAATCACTGCCATCTGTGCCAAGTGCCTGTGCCATAGCCACTCTCGATGCCATTGTTTTATCATAAATTTGATTATTTTAATTTTATTAATTTCAAATAAAATAAATGTCAATTATTTCAGTGTCATCTACCACTTGTCTACCTTGAAAATAAGTATATTTGCGGGGGACTATCTTACTCAACTATTTTTAAACCCGAGGTCCTTAATACAACTCTTGTCAACTAGTTGTTGCGTTAATGTTCTTTACTCACTTGAATTGTCACGACAGACATCGAAGAATAATAATTTTTAATTTTTTTTTAAATCATCAGTTAATGAATTTTAATGTGAGAAATTTTTATTTATTCGTTCATTCAAATTATTTGAAATAGTGACATTGAAAAATTCAGCATTGTTGGTTGTTGTTGGTTGGAAATTTTTATCCTCGTTTCGTTCGTGAAATACGTTGCTCGGTTAATTCCGTGAGCATTCGGCACTGTTTCAAGTGTTATTTTGCATTGTTCTGATTGGCTGGAGGTATGTAATAGGCCACGTGGAATAATTTGTTGCCACCACGCGATACTAGCGCCGTAGCCGCCTTTTCTGATGAAATTCAAATGAATTCGAAACGAGTAGAATTTATTGCAGGCGCTGTCTAGCGGTATTCGTTCTGATTTTCAACGATATTTAAGGCAGTATCCCAGAGTACGGTCGATAAAACAGAAAAAATGAGAATTTTGAAGATTATGAAATTTTCAGACAAATCGATTTTATCTCATCAATTTTTTGTAGAGAACAATTTTTTGTAGATACCTTTTTTGTAGAGAATTTCAAGAGCTACAATAAATGATTGGGGCAAAAAGGGCGTATCTCTATTAATTCTCGAGATATTCGCAAAAAACTGGTGAAATAAAATCGATTTGTCTGAAAATTTCATAGTCGCTGGTGGATTTCAAAAGTCTGCTTGTAAGAAATAATTACAAATGATTTATTGTTTCGCTGCTCTTGTGAAATTGGTACTTCATGTCCCAACTCCATTCACCACTTCACTACTGAGTTACTGAAGTAGCAAGAAAACGAATTATTTTATTAATTTCATCGGAATTCGTCATCATTTAAGTCAATTAATTTGATAATTTAAAGAAATTTGATTTATAATATTTCAATTGCTCTATGCTTTCACGTATATCGTCAATCGCTCGGTGTGAACGATGCTTCTTGGGCGCCTGTTCCGCAATTGGAGAATTCCATCTCCTGTAAAGAAAGACGAAATTTTAATCACAAAATAATTCTGGAGAATAGTAGCATTGAATAAGTATCCACTCTAAATCATCAATAACCTTAGAAAAAGATAGGATTTTTTTACCCCAAAAAAATCTGAATTACCTAGCAATTTCGGCAATTGTCGAAACATCAATGATTCTATAATGAAGATATTCATCAACGATTGGCATATATTTCCTTAAAAAAAGTCGATCCATGTAAATCGAATTACCAGCTAATGGACAGGATTTTTCTGGTATATGCTTCTTTAAAAATTTTAACAACTGTTGCTCGGCATCCTCTAACGTTATTGCACTCCTCCTACACTCATCGGTCAGGTTACTCTATCATACACGAAAAAAAAAATGGTTATTTCTCATTAATTGTTATAAAACAATAAGACTATGAAATTCTCAGACAAATCAATTTTATTTCATCATCAGTTTTTCACGAAAATCTCGGGAATTAATGGAGATACGCCCTTTATGCCCCAATCCTTTATTGTAGCTCTCGAAATTCTCTACAAAAAAGGTATCGAGCAAAAACGGCGTATCTCCATTAATTCTCGAGATTTTCGCAAAAAACTGATGATGGAATAAAATCGATTTGTCTGAAATTTCATAGTCACGAAATTTGAGAGAATTCTGTACTCACCAATTGGTGATGGGCTGTGCACCATTCTCCCATATTATTTAAAACTGTTTCTGGCTGATTTATTACTAAATGAAAGTCTGTACTTTTCACATTCAATTGTCCGTCAGTTACTAAACACGCGATCTCGAGTATGTGATCCTTGAAAATGTCTAATCCGCTCATCTGTAAATATGAATTGATCGAATATGACTTTGATACGAGCTTTTGTTTCACTGTTATCAACACTTGAATATTTTTCCCGCTAACAGATAATGAATTTTCGGAGATATTCGTAAAAAACTGATGGTAAACAAAATCGATTTGTCTGAAAATTTCCCAGTCGTTTTTTTAACGGTTTTTTGAAATTATTTAATAATGAAATTTACCTCCATATCCATCCACACAATATTGTGATCTGCATTGGCAGCCATTCTACTGTTATTTCTAAAACCTAAACAAAGGAATAAATAATTTAATGTCATTAAAATTATTTTTTTCTCATCCATCTATTTACTTTAATCTTAAATGAATTCATGCTTTCAGTCAATAGGAATACAACTATCACCGTGTTTATACAGGTTATATCCTCGTGGGCATAGCGTAAAATCTTTCAAAGCTACACCCGCGTAAACGACCAAAGTTCTCAACATTTCTCTACAAAAATAAAATGAAACAAATGATCAATGAAACATTTGACGAATAAAATCAATCAGAATCATTGTACAAACCAATTTGCAGTATTTTCAAATCCTCTGGCAACAATCACACCGTCCAACAATTAAAACAACAATGGACTCACTCCCCATTACCATCCGTGGGTAAAGTAGACTTTCCTCTGTAGCTACACGCTGATTGGTCTAGTAAGCCATGAAGTTGCGTATCTTCACTGAATTTGAATTCGCAATGAGTTTTCCGAAATTATTTCGGAATCATACTGAAAATGACAGACATTTGACAATTTTAATTTTTTTTTCCAATAAATAAACTATTTTTTAAAAAATAAAAAATATGTACGTATAGAGAATTCAATAAACTATAAGCACAAATTTTTTAAATATTTTTTT
>JABSMS010024975.1:0-10569 GCA_018902275.1 Aleiodes sp. PSUC_FEM 10030003
CTTCAAAAATTCGAAAATTCACATTTTTTCAAAATCTTGAGAATCTTTCTTTCCTTTTATTTCAAAAATTCAAAAATTTTGTTTTTTTTCAAGATACGAAGAATTTTCATTTCTTCAAAATTCAAAAGAATTTTTTTTCAATTTTCGGATTTTCAAAAAAAAAGTGGATATTTTTTCTTCAATCCTTTGCATTACTATTTAAATAATTATCAAATTTTTATTTTTTTATTTCAGATGATAGTGTTTGAATCAGGGTAGACATGATGCAGTCACCACCAATAATGAAATTCTTTAATTGCACACAAAATTTGAGTGAGATGAAAATGATTCATTAAAATTAGTTAATTATTTTCTCCATTCCTCATTTTGTTTGAAAAAAAATATTGTTTAATTTGTGTGCATATTAAAAGTTGACACTTATATCATCGCAGTAGAGATTAAAATTAACAACATTTAAGGCTACAGAGATAAATCTAACAATTTTCAATTAAATAAAATAAAAACGTAAAATGAAATGTAAAAGAATAAAAAAAATAGTGATTTAATGAGAAGAAACCAGGAAACTTTCAGAATAATAATAATGAGTTGTGCAGAATTGTGAAAAATTGTAATAGAATTTGAAAAAATGAGAAGTTTGTGTGTGCCGATGCTGATTTGTGCGAAGAGAAGACGAAAATAAGTGGAAAATTAATGAAAAACAAATGAAATATTATATATTACGCAAATTATACTGGCAACTACAGAATTCTCATAATTTAGATAAAAAAAAAAGGGGAAAAATCAGAATTTAAGCGAAGCAAATAGTAATTTACATTAATTTTTTTTTCAATCAATAAATCAATTAATTTTCAAACTTCAAGTGCACAATGCAATTTAGACAATTTGAAAATAATGAAAGCAGTTAAATTAATTAATGTTCCAATTAATATGTTCACTGGCTGATAAAGCTGAAATAAAAGAAAAAAAATAACTGAATTATTTTAAATAATGAGTTTTCATTCGTTTGAGTTTTTTTATTTCATTAATTAGCAGGGTAACAACCCGATTCTCTTCCTGGAGGGTTGCGACGCTTGGAAGGTTCGGGTTTACTGATAAAACTTCGATTTTTTAGGTTTTAAAGTTAAAGATTTTTTAGGTTTCAACAGTTACACTGTTGGAAAAAAATTGAAATTTTATGGATAATCTGATGATAATTTGAATCACTTTAATTCGAAAGTGATCTCTTCAAAAATTCATAAATTTCTCCAAAAATTTTAGTGCGTGGTTCGGTAATTTTTTGTTCACCATCAAAATGTCCCGTGGTTACTGAAAAGGTTCGGTAATTTTGACGCGCGTGTTTACCCTAGTTTTTTTTGAATTTGGCGCGCTTGTCAGTTCAAGTTGCCTGGTAACCGCGTGTTTTTTGAATGATTATTGTCGCTCGCCACGATGGAGGAAGACGAGAACGACAATTCGGAGCATGGAATTATTAATTACAAATTGTTGGTTGATCTTGCGATCAAGCAAGGACCAAAGGGCGAAGCTGGGCGACTATTTCGTGAGGATGGAGTCAGATTGGAGGAGGTGAAAGAGATGAGAATTGAATTTTTGAGTGAGTATCTGATTCCTCTCTGAGTTTGACTTAATTTCAAAATTAAATCCCCTTAATTTTTGAAATAATTGGAGAAATTACGTTAATTAGGAGAATAAGTGATGAGAATGTTGACATATTTTTTCACTTTTTTTTTTATTCTGTGGAAAAGATCGGGAAATTTACGGAATGCGGGTCACTTAAGGGGAAATCTTCGTATACTCCCACAGATTTATTTTTCAATCTTCAAAAAATTTTTTGGATAAAATTCAAAGAATGAATTTTTGGAAAGTAAAGAAAGAATTCCGATCCACATTATGTTGAGATAGAAAATTGTAGAAATTCATTAAGAAAATTAAATTTTTCAATGGATTGTTTCTAAAAAATTGAACTTTCGTTGATGTTCAAAGGATTATCCAATTTTTTTTCTTGAAATGAATTTGAATTTTTTTTTTTTTTTTCTCAAGAAAGATCGATATTTTTTTCCGAAAAATCTTATTTTTCGAAAAATTTGATTTTTCATTAATTTTTTCTATAAAAATACTCGTTTTTACTTTTTTTTCTCATGAAAATTCGTATTTTCAATTTTTCTGCCGTGAAAATACATAATTTCTCCCAAATTATTGAAAAAATCTTTTTTTGGATTTTTTTTGAAATTTACCATTTTTGCGGAAAAAATCAATCTTATTAAAAACTATAAAAATAATTTTTCTTCATCTTCGAAAAAAAATTCCATTCCAATGTTCGATAAGTGTCCATAATCACCCCGTCTTCCCCTACATATTCATATTGAATTTTCATTTTTTCCGATAGTGTATTGGTCCCGCGTAGATTTTATTATAAAATTTTTCCCCCAAATTTTTCGTTCTTTTCGATGAAAAAAAAAATAAAAATTAGAAATCCCTCAACATTACTAAACTAAAAAAATGAATTTTTTTTTTCTTAATTGGAGATTGACTTTTTCGTTCATTCTTCCAGATATAATTTGTCTGGAGCACTTGTGGCCGATGAAGAACCTCCGAAAACTCACGCTCTCCCACAATTGCATCGAAAAAATTGAGAAATTAGATGATTTAATTGAACTACGTGAGCTCGATTTATCATTCAATCGAATTAGCATTATGGAGGGTTTGAATCACTTGATTAATTTGGAAATATTGATATTATCTGGCAACGAAATACGTGAAATCGAGGCAATCGATGACCTCCGTAACTTAACGATATTCAGTGTCGCGAATAACAAAATCGACGGTTGGAATCACGTAAAAACGATTATCAAGCATTAATGTCAGTCGTGATCTCCAATTTTTCTTCGTGAAAAAATGATTTTTTAATTATTTTTTTTCAGGTAATGTATCTCCGAAAATTTGAAAAATTAAGGAGCTTGAATATGCAAGGAAATCCGTGCATGCAACAAGCCGATTATGTTAATTACGTTATTGCATTCATACCGCAAATTATTTATCTGTCTTATCGAATGATAATGGAAGCTGAGAGGAACAAGGCTCGGGAACTTCATCGGTAATACTTTAGTTTGAATTTGAGATAATTTAAGGATAATTTGAGGAGAAACTAGAATTTCTGAAATTTTGGAGGAAATAAAAATTTTGGAAATGTTTGGAGAAATCAAAATCTCAGAATTTTTGGAAAAATCAGAGTATTGAAAAAATGCGATTTTCTAGTTTTCAAAGAAATGATAAATTTCCAATTCTTCAAAGTTTTTCCCGGAATTTTAATTTCTCACATTCCGCAGAATTCCTTTTTGAGAATTTTTTCAAAATTTTTCAATGCACAAAATGAATTTCCAAAAATATCCCAGAATTTTTTTTCATAATTTTCTAGAATTTTCAATGGGGGTCCATTTTGCCCCGCTCTCCCTTATATCTCGGAAATCAATGAATTTAGAAAAATTCAACAAGAGATTTCTTTTGTAGTGGATTTCATTATCTACAAAAACGTTCTCTTGTTGAATTTCCCTAAAACCAATTTTTCAGAGTTATTTCCAAAAATATTTAGAAACATTAATTTTTAAAAAACGTTTTTTCCTTTCTTGCTGTATTGAAGAATATCCCAAAAACTTTTGAGTTTAGACGAATTCCCGAAAAACCTGTATTGTAGATAATTAAATTATCTACAAAAAAAGTATCTCGACGAAATTTCCTAGCCATTTTTCTCGTAGTTATCAACAAAAGCCTCAGAAGTGTAATTTTTTCAATTTCTCCATCAAAAATTTAATCTCTGAATTTATTTCATTTCACTCCTCCTTAATTTGAATGGAATCTCAATTTTTTTATTCCGTAGACTATCAATATCTAAAACCGAAGACAGTGAGACAAATCTCCGTCGCTCCTTAGCTGCGAGTAAAGAAAGAGAAGAGAAGAGAGCGCAGGATACATCAGCTTTCATAGAAAATCTGAATGGAGAAGAATTTTTCAATTTGTTATTTCAGAACGACGAAGGTAATAATCTTCATCATCCATCCCTCTTCTCCATTATCTCACATTCTTTAATTCCAGAGGGCAGAGCATTGGCTAAAGTAAGCGAAGACACCAAAGCCACTCACGAAGAATATAAAAAGAAAATCAATGAAATATCTTTTGAAATTTATGAATTCGGAAGGAACGAAGGGACAAGGAGAACGGAGGAAATTGAGATGTTTAGGAAAACGATGGAGGATGAGAAGAATTCAGTGAAATTCATTGCTCGAAGGTTTTTTTTTGTTCTTTCTTTTTTTTTGGTCATTCTTTGAAGCTGTGAATTTAATTTGGGGAGATAGTGAAATTCTTGTAAGAACATTTTTCTAGAGGAAATGCAGAGCTACGAAAGGTCCTTATAACAATTTCGCTATCATGTTTTTTTTTAATATAAAACGAGAACGATTTCAAGACTAATTGAATTTTTTTCTTATTTCACTACAAAAGTCCTCGAAAAATCGCAAAATAATTCCAATAATTCCAGATTAATTACAAAAATATAACCGCGACACAATTGTATTTTATCGTTGCCCTAGAGTCAAAAGGGCGTAAGTGCCATTTTTCAAAAATCCACAAAAATTCAATCTACAATCATTTTTTCATAAAAAAATAATTTACGTCTTTTATTATTCGGCAAAAAAAAATGGCACTTACGCCCCTTTGATTCTACGGCGACGATATCATTCTCCGCCTCAAATTTCCCGCTCTTTCCAATGAATTCCAAATAAATTCAAAAATCCCTCGACTATCAAACTCGTAAACTTCAAAAATCGGAAAATCCTTTCAATAATTTCAGCTTAATGACAGAAATATCAGAGCATCGCGACAAAATCCTGGATACTCTAAAAAAAAAATCAACCTCAGACGAGACTCTATCGCACCAAAAATCCCTGGACACTGAAAATTCAACGAACGAAATTGATTTCGAGGAAATTCACAAAATAACCGAAGACTTCAGCATATTCTTATCATCCAAATGGACGAAATTGATGTACAATGAAGTTGTACTTCACGAACAAGTGGAGGATTTGGTGGAGTCATTCAAGAGCAATATGTCCGACATGATTGGTGAATTTGCGACGTTTGTGAGAGAGAAGTTCACGCGAATGCGGAGCGCTGAGGTTGAGTATCGCGATGAGATGGATAGAATCGTTGGCTCGCACATAATAAATCATTTTTCGGACGAGTCCGCTGTGCCTGAGGACCTCAAGAAGCTTTGTGGCAATACGGAGGCGCTGGACAACAGTTTGACGAATTCGCATGACCTTCATCTGCAGCTGATTGACTCGAGGGAGGAGACGATGAGTCAGAGGATTAAGTCGTGGTTCGATGGATTCATTGAAGAACTTGTTGAGTGAGTAGGGTAACACGACCAATAGATAGACACCGGCCAAAAGATGAACGGTTCCTTTTGTTGCAAGTTATGTAAATAATTGAACGATTCTTATACTTTTCCCTTTAATTTCTGATTATAACAGTCATATAGATTCATCTATTATCGATTATATCGTCGCCCTAGAATCAAAAGGGCGTAAGTGCCATTTTCTTTGCTGAATAATAAAAGGGCGTTAGTGTTCTTATGAAAAAATGAATGTAGATTCAATTTTTGTTATTTTTTAAAAAATGGCACTTACGCCCTTTTGCCTCTAGAGCGACGATATATCGGTTCAAAATTTGTAGTCGTGGCGCTGTGAATATACTAGTGTCTATCTATTGGGGAAGAAAAATCTACAGAAATTTCTCTACGTGCCTTAGCTTCCGAAATATTTACCAAAAAAGAAACTTCTCCTCATTTCCCTAAAACTCCAATTTCTGTTTCCAAAGAAATGAAAGTACTCGACATCGAGACAGAATTTTGGAAATTTCCCACTTCCTCCAATTTCAAAGAGAAACTTTGGAAGATGCATTTCAAGCTGAGACCTTCAACATCGACAAGAATCTCGAGGCCGACGTTGCAGCAGCTCTGGACGAATAATTCTGGATTTCTCAACTTTATTCACTGATAAGAGGATTAATGAAAAAATGTAATTTAATAATGGAATAAAACCCATGAAAAAAAGGGGAATTCAATCATTTGATTTATTCTCGAGTGCTTCCATGGATTTTCGAAGTTTTCGGGGAGAGTCGGGTAAAAGGGACCCCTGGGGCAAAATGGACCTTCTTAAGTCATTCAAAAAAATTGAGTTTTTTTTGATATCTGTGGACATTTATTTTGTTCACTGGAAATTTTGGAAAAGAAACTAGAGTTTGTTGCTATTTGAGAAATCTATTTTTTTTTGTCAAATTTTGATTTTTTAATTTTTTTGTTCCATAATTCTTTTCCATCCAAAATTTTTAATTGATGGTTCATCTTGCCCCATCTTCTTCTTTCTTATTTTTAGTGAAAAACTACGCGATTTCATGAATTAATGATTAATTGAGTGCGCGACAGAGAAATAGAAAAATTGATTGTCAAATTTGAATTAAAACCGATTTTTCAACGATCCTTAAAATATTCTGGAGAAATTCCTTCACTGTTTATCTTTCCTCTCTCACCTCGCTACACAATGAAAATACTACTTATCAGTTTACCAAACACGATCGACCAATCACAAAATCTGAGGCCCGATAAATAAAACTCGAGTGTGTATTAAAATTCCCGAATTAAAATTATAAGGAAAAGTATTTAAATTCGTATAATATAAATGTCTCTGTCGTTTGAGAATATACAAAGCGATTTAAATTGAGTGCACCGACGTTTGCATAGTCCAAAAGTCCCTGAAGACTCTTCACTCGTTTTCATTCCAAATGACTCCAGAGAGTCGACGATACGAAACAATTAACAGAAAAATTCTATTTTAATTATTTTCCATAATGAATTCCAGTAAAATTCTTTTTAATAATATTGATTTAATTAATAATTTACCCGACGATTGCTTGATTGAAGTATTCAGGTGGCTGCCTGTTCATCAAAGAGTTGAAATTGAACAAGGTATTTCAATTTTTAATTAAGTCTAATTAATGCTTGAAATAAAAACCGCCCGAAAAAATCGCGTCCGCCTTTTTTCGCAAATTTCTGCGAAACGAGTGGGTTTATGAGAAAATGTCAAGGAACCTTTTTTGTAGAGAATTAAATTCTCCACAAAAAAGGTTTCTTGACATTTTCCTCTAAACCCACTCGTTTGCGAGATATTCGCAAAACAATAAAATATTCCCCGATTTTTTTTTAATTTTTCTCATTTTTTCTTCTTTTAATTAAGAAATTTTAATTGTTAATTAATAATAATTATTGTCAAGTATGTGAGCGTTGGAGAATCATCGGAAAAACTTCGTGGCACGATGTGAAAAAATTGTCATTCGTGCGTTATCGCAGTGATAAAATTGACTCGAGAACAATTCGTATAATACAAAAGAAACCGAATTTGTTGAGAAAAATAATAGAACGTTGCTGTGAATTTTTGAGAGAATTAAAAATCGCAATTCCCTGTGATCTCAGTGTTTTATCGTCTGTCATTCCCTCATGCACAAATCTGAATAAACTTGTTATTGATGGCGCGAATATTAAGTGTTCAACAAAACATTATAATTACAACGAAAAATTATGGGAAAACAAATTTAATTTGGTGAGTCTTAATTAATTAATTTCCCTCACTTTTCTGGTTATTTCGATAATGATTATAATCAATTACAGAATTTTGAGGGACTCACAAAAATTGAGAATTTATCATTGAAACGTCTTTCATTGGAAACCAATTTTTTGGGGAGAATTTTCAAAATTAACAAATCTCTGAATTATTTGTCTTTGGAAAATTGTAATATTGAGAAGGAGGATTTAGAGGTAATCACGCAATTGGATAATTTAGAGGCACTTCAAGTGACTTTTACGAAGATCGACGACGATTGGCTGCGGAGATTGGTTGAGAACTGCGGACGATTGAAGCATCTCGATATTAGTTGTGAGGATTTTTTCTATTTTTTTTATTGAGGCCCTGATGGAGTATCTTGAATGTTTCCAGATAATTTTTATACGACTAGAGCGCTCTACTTGCGGTAGAGATTTTCTTTCAATTTTCGATCGAAATTTTTTGATTTTTTTCGTGATAATTCCTTTTTTTAGGATGACGTTTTGAGAATTTTCCGTTTGAGAAATTTCTTCAGGAGAAATTATCTCCGAGAACTTTTTCCCTAGACCCTGCTAGTATATAGAGAGTAACTATATACAATTTACCGCCCCTATATACAATCTTACAGTATGGATTTCTCTAATTTCATTTTACATTTTCTAAAATTGAATGAGTGAAAATTTTCGTGCACACTCTTCTCCAAATATCTCGGAAAATATTAGGTTTAAGAGAAAATGTGAAGAGACCTTTTTTGTAGAGAATTAAATTTTCTATAAAAACGGTCTCTTGACATTTTTCTCTAAATCTACTCGTTTCCGAGATATTCTTAAAACAAGGCATAAAAATGAAATGGAAAAAAATATACATTAAAATAAAATAAAGAAAATCAAATAAACAAGAATAAATGAAAAAATTCCAGGTTCAAAATTTATCTCAGAAAAAGGTGCACTTCACATAAAGAACTTGGAGCACCTGGAGTCTCTCTCCATTCGTGGGAACCCAAAAATCACGAACAAATGCCTGGAACAATTGTACAAACTGAGAGAATTGAATTGCAGTGGATGCAAAAAGATTTCAGACTCCGGAATAATTCCCCTGATAAAAAATTCACGGAATCTGACGTTTTTAAATTTGAACGAGACTGACATTACAACGAGAACTATAGATGAGGCGTACGCCAAATGGAGGACAATGGAGACTGACAAAAATAAATTTAAAATTTCTGCACCATCGAGAGTCAAGTGGACTTGGAAAACTCGAGGGGAGCCCTTTCTGCCCCTCGAATCACAGCACACGTACTTGGAGAATATTTCAATTTTTAATTAACGTAATTTTTTTTTATTAACGTATTTTAGGAACTCAACTGAATTATTGACTGACAATAATGATAAACATTGCAATGACTTTAATTACAATTTTTTTTAGTTTTTTTAAGATTTTATCTAGATGAACGAGCGATTCTTTTATTGTTGACTTCCATTTGTCTTCGGATGGGCTGAACAAATTTTTTCTCCAATTATTTCGATAGTAAAATCATGAAACTTTCGCGTTTTTTTTACTATTCTTTCGTGAATATCTCAGAAACTATTGAGTCTACGAGAATTTATCAAGAGACCTTTTTTGTAGAGAATTTAATTCCCTAAAAAAAAGTTCTCCTGACATTTTTTTCTAAACCCACTCGTTTCCGAGATATCTGTAATATAATCTGCTCGAAATTCAAAAAATGTAGAAAATATTGTTTTATGGTGAAAATTAATGTTTTGATTCTCGTTCATTCAATAAAAAAAAATGTCAAAATTTTATACTGATGTTTCTTTATTTAGTCATTATTGTGACTTCACAATTTGTTCATTTTCAGTTGCTCATTTATATTAATCCTAATTTAACAATGTAATTTATAAAAATTAGATTCGCTGCAATTATTCGGCTACCTTAAATACTTAATTGTTTCTAATTATCTATTCATTTCTACGTGAATCATAGAAAAAATTATGAAAATAAATCTAAGGAGAGGAGAACAATTTACATTTGCATGGAGAAGAAATCGATTTTTTCTGCATTCTAGTTAGTAGCTAAGGAATCAACTAATGTTTAATATTAATAGACATATCATAACTTGAATATGATTTTTTAAAAATCATTCAGAAGCACTGGGAAATTTTGGAAAAATTCAGTAACGTCAATTTAGTAACATAGATTATTGCAGTATTTTTTTTCTTAATTTCCGATTTATCTGTCATTAAAAAAAATAAGCGGCGTAGTGAAAAAATTCAATTCAAAGAATCCGCGCGCATTTTCAAAATATCTCGGAAACGATGAGGTTTACGAGAATTTATCAGGAAACCTTTTTTGTAGAGAATTTAATTCTCTACAAAAAAGGTTCCTTTACATTTTCCTCGGAATGCATTCGTTCCAAAGATATTCACAAAAGAACGTAAAACAAACTTCATAAATAATTTCTTTTCACTACCTCACTCAGATATAATTATTTTCCCTATCCTCGCCGTTTCCTCAAGGTCGAAATTCGTCCCAAAAATTGTAAGAATCAAATCTTTTTAGAATCGACTTCAAATAAAAAATGAACCGTCACCGAAAGAATTCAGTAGTGAAGAGGTAAAACAGGATATTCTTGAAATATTGAAACAATACGGAAATAATGGAAGAAACCCAAGAAATTTCTTGTACATTCTTTCTCAAATATTTCCAAAACCACTGGCTTTACAAAAATTTCTCAAGAGACCTTTTTTGAAGAGAATTAAATTCTCTAAAAAAAAGCTCTCTTGCATAATTCTCCCAAACCTCACCGTTTCCGAGATATTCCAAAAACAATCCACGCATAATTTCCTCGTTACTCTTCCTTTCACCAATCTCCCTCTAACTCCATCTTCTTCACCACTGAATTATCCAAAAAATAATAATAATA
>JABSMS010024986.1:0-10568 GCA_018902275.1 Aleiodes sp. PSUC_FEM 10030003
GACACGGTCGAGAATTCTCGAAGAAACCATGTCCTAGGATCGATGAACATTTTTTTGAAAATAATAGCAATTGCCAAACTTACAACTGAGATTCTTAAGCAATAAACTTTCGGAAAAATAGAAAATGCCCAACGTGTTCGGAATTACTTTATTGCCATTGTTTTGCGTAGTGTTTTTTTTAACTCTGATTTTGCACACCATTTTTCATCTAACAAATACCGTACATGATTTTTTTCTCACCTAATCTATACTGTACATAATACTTTACCTTTTCGAATTGATGGATAGTTTTAATAACTTTTGATAGCTGACGGATGAGATCCTCAATCCGATTTAGACTTCCTGAATCTCTATCGCCAAAAATAACGGAAAAAAATTATTTTTCTCTTTTCAATTAATTATGATGGAGTTTAGAACATTCGGACTCACTGTTGCTGTATTGCGTCAAAATTTTCAAAGAAAAAATCAAGTGCAAATTCAACATTTCCATTAGCACCTTCGGTAATTGAGCGAAATGCAAAAACATGTTGATCGGTCAGACGTGTTGCATTATCAGCGAGTGCTGGCATGAGATACTTCTTTATCAGTGTTTGATTTTTCGTGCATCCTAGATAGCTATAACCAGGCTCTTCTAATGGATTAGCAAAGTGCGCATCCATCATAATATCCCACAATGTTTCATTGGAGTTCATTAATCCCGTGCAGTAAATCCAGTATTTATTATGGGGATGGATTCTGAATTTCAAATATCTCAATGATGATTGTGGGAAGGTGCGGTGGTACGAATTTAGAGGAAAACCGACGGCGGGAGACGTGAAAACTTTTCGTAGAAATGATGTAAAAACTTGAGTTTTTCATATGTTAGCTTTTGAAATTTCGAATTTCTTTAATCATCCCGGAATATAAGATGAATGCAATTGGTTTTTGTAACAATATTTTCTAATATGAGAAATCGAAGTTGTGGAAAGTTTGATTACAACAAAAATTTCCATTCCTTTTGATTTCTGAAATAGTTACGTGCAACTAAATGAAATTGTTGGATTCGGATGCTCACTGCACCTTCTCCCGAACTTCTTCCAAAATAGGTATACTAGGCGGGTTCTGGACCAAAGCTTCACCGCGACACCAGGTGGTGCTAGTATCGCGGAAAGTTCTAGAACGATGACGTCATCGATGACTCATGGGGGGTTCTAGAACGATGACATCATCGATGACTCATGGCAGGTTCTAGAACAATGACGTCATCAATGACTCATGTAAGACTGCGAGTCATCGATGACTCATAGAAAAAAGTTCTAGAAAAAACGATGACGTCATCGATGACTCATGCAGGACTATGAGTCATCGAAAAATGACATCATCGATGACTCAACCAGGATTATTTACGTTCATTCCACAAATCATGTAAGACCATTCAAAGCCTATGGAGGTGGTAACTCATATAAAGACGCTCTAGCTTTTTCCAATTAATCATAATTGTTAGTTGGTTGGAGTGTTCAGGTATATTCAAGTATTTAAGAAAGAAAATAATTGTGTTCAAGTGAATAAGAAAAAAAATTATCAAAATGTTCATTATTGATATACAAGGATTCCATCATCCCACACATCAATTCGTTGCGAAGGAATTGACGGTGTTATCATTGAGATCATCAGATTATGCATCGATACTCTTTGAGCCACCTTGTGCATGGACTGATTTACCTGCAAAATATAAAGCAACCAATTTATGGCTCACCCGAAATTTTCATGGATTATCTTGGTCAAAAGGTTTGATTGCATATGAAGAGATTGGTGAAACTATCGAAAGAATCACCGAGTATGGTGATATTATTTTCGTTAAAGGCCCACAAAAGAAAAAATGGTTGGAATCTTATACTAAGAAAATTATAATTAATCTTGAAGATTTGGGTTGCAGTCGAATAAGTAATTTAGAAGTGATTAATTCATGTGAACCTGAGTGTTGGATTCATAATGAATACAGCAATTCCCAGGTGTATACCTGTGCATATAAAAACTGCAAGAAATTAGGTGTTTGGTTCAAACAACATTTCAGTCAAGCGCTTGATGCACGAGTTCATTTCTTTTCTTCCATTCGACGAGAACATGAAAAGTCATCTCTGGAGATATGGGATTTTTTGAAAAACTTTCTCATCCAATTCGGGAATAACAGCATCAATGAATTATGGCCACAGCTACCAGAGGAATTGAAGATTCAGGATGTAATCAACAATTATCGTCGATGTCCTCACCATAGAAGAATGGAGAATACCGATGATATCGATGGACCCTTACCATTTGTTGGAGAATGTTCGCTTTGCCAGTTAAAAAAAAATTATATTGATTGTGATGTCATTGATGACTTAACCAAGATTATGAGTAATCCAGAATAATGATGATGTCATCGGTGACTCAACGAATAAGGGAATATTCTAGAAGCATTTAGAATTTTCCACAACGTTGGTGGAGGTGGTATATAAATCGGGTGGGTCTTTGGCTTCCACAGATCATTCAGTATTTGAACATCGCAATGGTGACTACAGATTGTGTTGACTTTATTGAGCAACATCTTATGCAGCAACCAGATCTTGGATGTGGACATATTATCATTGAAAATTATTTCGATGAGGAAAATCAACCTGCAGCAAAATCAGCAGCCAGAGAGTTGTATGATTTTTGCAAAATTGTGAAAGTGTAAAATCTCAACGGAAAAGAAAAAATCATTGGTTCAAATGTATTACAAGACGTAAAGAACTGTTGGAAATAATTCGTTGTGTAGACAAATTACAAAAGTGTAAAGAAGTCTGTAAAAAAATTATAAATGAAATTGATGCGGAAGAGGAGCAAGTCTTCGATTTGGAATCATTAACTGTTGATGAAATTCAGTGGTTACTATCTGTACCACCATATTCTCATACAGAAAATGACATCCTGAATAAACATTTCAAGAATTTGGATCAAAGTATTATCATTGATTTCGTTCATCATCTGCATCAATATTGGAATTGTATGATTAGAAATGAGATCAAGGATTCCCCCATTAATTGTTTTCCGTGTGTCATGTTGGAAGATTCTATCAATATTATGCAGAAATGTTTGAGCTTAGTAAAATATGCAGTAGAATTATTAGAGTTTGATTATGATACATCAGCCCTTTTCTGAATGTGTAGAAAGTGGTTAAAAAAGTATGTTTCAATGTGCAGCCTGAAGTTCACTTGATGATTCACTGGAGTTATGATTATCGGGTAGTTCGCGAAGGATGCTGGCAAGAAATTGCTTGCGATTATGCCCGTTTCAAGAGACGAATCAAATTTCATGCCGAAATTTAGGACCCAGTTCTTACAACTGAACATCGCTTATATATTTATAATAAATTATTCAATGCTATGTAAAGTATTATAGATTTATAATTTCAATAAAAATCAGATGATGATTAGAATACATTTGCATGAAATGTATTCATTTCTAAGTATTTTCCATCCAAACATTTCGATTACTGCATACTTTACATCATCTTTCGTATTCCTCCACTGATTGGATTATATTCTATCATCCGATCATGTAGTATTAAACAATAGGCAGCTCTATTAGCTGGAAAATGTTCAGCAGCTTCAAATTCTAAACCAACATCTACAGGTCCACTCTTCAAATATTCATTTTGTTTCGAACAGTCAATAATAATAAGTGGTACTTTTTCTAAGAATTCTAATTTGTTTAATAAAGGTTCAGGATCTTTACCATAGTAAGAATCTTGGAAGCTCACAAACATATTATACAACATAGCATATTGATTATGATCAATATCCAGGTTCAAATTACCATATGGATAACTTTCTGAGTTTAAGAAAAGTTTCACATCACGAATTTTGTAGTGATCGAAGCGGCTTCCATTAGCTGTTACAATATTTCTGCGTGCTGTCTGAAAACCAAGAATAATGTATCTTGGCTTTTCTAATTTATTTGATGTTTTCACAACCCAAACATGCTTTGATGCTGAGGGTAGTAATGGATATTCATATAGCTCCCATGTACGGTAACTGATTCGTATTGCCGCATCTTTTGCTATAAAATTCAAGAGTTTCACTTTTTGTTCATCAGAAACCCTTATGTAGGGAATCATCCATTCAATTTTCTGCAAAAGAATTTTAAATTTTTCTGCCGAGAGTGCATCTGTAGCTACTTTTTGTAGAATTGCATTATTATTAGACTTGGAACGTGTTAGAACAAGTTCATGCTTGGCATTGACAATGATTGTATGATAATCTTCAGCAAAACCAAGAATGAAGCTTAATGGGATAAAGATATCAAAATAAACAGCATCATTCGTTATTTTATCAGCATCATTTATATCATCCTTCTTCAACCACCCAGCATTTTCCATCAGAGACCATTGATTAGGGTTTTGAGAGACATAATTTTTCATGAGAGTAGTTAGACCAACATTCTTAGCTCTATCTATTTCTACACCATTCAATTCATAGCGAATTTCTTCAAACAAATGGCAAATAGCATTACTCACAAGTTTTGTTCTTGTGAGAGCTGTTATACCATCATCCTTTGTGAGTCGACCATAAATATGTAGATAACTCCTAGAAGGTAGAAGACATAGATCTTGATGCTGCACTGCTATAGAGATTTCATCATTTTTGTCAAATGTAGATGAGGCGAAGGGTTGATGAGCGTGAATTTCATAGTGAGAAATGGATTCATCAAACACTATGGATTTTTGGATCTTCAA
The DNA here is from genome assembly GCA_018902275.1 of Aleiodes sp. PSUC_FEM 10030003. Taxonomy (NCBI): domain Eukaryota; kingdom Metazoa; phylum Arthropoda; class Insecta; order Hymenoptera; family Braconidae; genus Aleiodes; species Aleiodes sp. PSUC_FEM 10030003. The sequence continues at coordinate 4,736 of JABSMS010024986.1, forward strand.
TGCCTCTTCCATGATGCACAACAAATAATGATAGCGCTAAAGAATATTTTTATTTTGTTTATCCTTATTTTCCACGTGGATGATGTTGCACTTTTGGTATCAGATTCAAACGCTTGAGAAACTGAATGTTCTGCGATGTTAACTGCTTCCTTAGTTGATGATAACTGCTCCTTCTTTGACATGGTAAGATCTTTTTATAATTTTTTCCAACTTTCTTTTCAAACACAACCCCCATTATATTTGTTTCACATGAAGTCGAACTGTGATAACTTCTCCTTGGAAATTAACTAATTCTCCGTTTTGATCAACCAATCTTAACTGTAGATGATCTATTGCTTGCACGGTGATTGGAAGGTAAATGACGTTGTTTGGTACTTCAATGATTTTATATCCTGGTGGCACACTAGGGAAGAACTCATGAATTATATGCGCAGGTTTCCCATTTATGTAGGACCCACTGCTGATATCACACTCAATACCTAAAGAGTTGACTTTGAGAATGGCTACAGGTGAATCAGAAATATGTGTTTCATCACGTGTTAGAATTTTATTATCGAATCCTAATAGTTTGCCAATGGAATTGGTGGGTATAAAATTAATAAGATGATTACATCGAATCTCACTTCGTAGACTATTATTATTAGGTTCCAAAATAATATTTAAACCTTTTTCTTGTAAGGTTTTCTGCAAATATTCTTCAATGTCATTGATTTCATAACTTCCCGTGGGAATTGTTATTATATGTTCCCCATCATCATCAATATAATAAAATTTATTTTGTCCTTCATCAATATTCGGACTGGAATTGAATGTTAGTAATTCCACCAACCCCAAACTATAGTTCTTATGACGTGGTAGTGTAATTGGTGGGAAATAATGAGCTTCTAAAATTGAGGATGACCCAGATAATGTTAATGTGAAAGATCCACTCATGATTGTTTCAGTGATACTACTGCTGTAAATCATTCACATTGGATGTATTTATACCCCACCAGAAAGGAATTTGAGGCACAGATGACCACAAATTATTGTATCATACGTTTGATATTGTTTGTGATTATATTTAACTATGCTACCAGCACCGAAGTAATCCATAAGTTCTTTAGGTGGATGTAAATTACCATAACTATCAAAGTAATCAATTTCATGATTATATTTTCTATATGCAACCCAATGGGTTCCAGATCCATCTTTATCGTCTAAATTCACGATTGCTGCTTCATTTTTTTGTGGTTCGCCTTTAGGTAGAGCATTTCTCATGAAAACACCTCGAAAAAATGGAATTTTCATGAGTCTTGCAAATTTAATGATATCAGCATCAGTGAGAGCTTGGTGTGGTAGCTTTATCAGTTTTTTGATTTGAAATGAAGACCTAATCCTGTTTTATATGACTTCAGGTATAGACCCTTCCCCATAGCAATTTCTTCCATTAATTGATTATGACGTTTGTTTTCTTCAAGATCCCGGTCGGCTGCTTTTACAGCATTAACTGCTTTTGTAATTCCAGCAGCACCACCAGCTAATGCTCCTGCAGCACTCAAACCAGCAAATAATGGAATTAAAAATGGTAGTACTCCACCAGATTTTCTTTTTTTCGGAATAGATAATATGTTGAGGGTTTTTATGAAACCTTTACCTCCAGCTTTACGCACAGCATCTCTAGCTCCCTGAAGAGCTGATTTTACCGCACTATCAGGATGCATAGATTTTTTTTGCAGCTAAGATAATTTGCTTCAGTGAAATCTTATTCTTCTTCTTCTTTAAACCATGGCTTTTTCTTTTCCATCTTTTTTTTCATACCTGCAGCATGTTTCACACTTTTTCGTTTTTTCAGTCCTAAATCCATCTTGGTCTTGATTTTCATTGCGTTTGCTACAGCGAAAGCTGCAGCTTTTTCAGGTAAATTTGCATCTTTCGCTAAAACACGTTTCCATGCACTTTTTTCTAGAACTTTATCAGCCTCATGCCGAGCTGTAAGATCCTCCCGATTTTTGGAATACGCCATGTCATGTTCTTTACATGCCGCATCCAGTGGATTTATGCCTGGATCACCATGAGCTACTCGGTCAGATAACTTTGTACCAGGCCGACAATATTGATATCCAGGAATATGTAGTTCAATTGGTAGTTCAATAATAATCTGATTGGAGAGCCCCTTTCCTTGCTTCTTACGTCTGCATTCACTTACAACCTCCTTCATATTGACGCTCAAGTGTATAAATACCAGCTTTATATGATTTTATATCCAGTTGATGTGTCGATTTTCAATCATCATGAGCAATAATCATTCCTTGAAGAATATCAAATTTATAGCCCAGAGGGGTAAAATCCCAGTTGTAAACTTTGATAGTGTGATCATGATCGTATGATCATCGTGTGATAACAAGAAAAAGCGTCATGGTGATCTATTACCTGACACAATGCGTGCCATTTCTTGTGGACCATCAAATTGTGGTTAAACAAATGCATTGCTTGCTCTTCTCATTCAACCGAATGGATTGAGATTTGAGAATGTATATGTATATGTATATTCAAAATCTCTGAATCAACCAAAATATCAATTTCTAAAAAACGTTCTCGAGCATACCAAGACAATTGGTTATTTTCCCTTTAATGAACATGAAGAAGTAATTAAACCGGAAGATGCTCATAAAAATTCCATCTTCATATTTGATGATGTAGCGTGTGAGAAGCAGGATAATATGAGAGCCTTTTTTTGTATGGGCCGACATCAAAATGTAGACTCTTTTTATCTTTGTCAAACTTACACACGGATACCAAAACATCTTGTTAGAGACAATACGAATTTTTTAGTACTATTCAGACAAGATGATATGAATTTGAAACATATCTATGAAGATCATGTTAATACAGATATGAATTATACTGATTTCAAAGAAATTTGTTCAGCATGTTGGAATGAGGGTAAACATAGTTTTTTAGTAATAGATAAAGATAGAGAATTGACTGATGGGCGTTATCGTAAGGGTTTTGATTGTTTCATAAATATATGATGTATATAAAATTCATCACAGTTATTATTAGAGTGTCAATATGGATAGTTCCAATTTTTCCAAAGAGAAAAAAGGAGTTGAAGAAAAAAATCAATAATCATTAGAGCTACTAAATTTTTTAGATGATAATCCCACATCACAAACAGAAGAAGAATCGTTATCACCTTCAACTTTCATGCAAGTGCAAGAAACAGATGCATCTATCTTAGAAGATCAAAATCTAGCAAAAACATACTTTCAGGAATGGAATGATGCTGAAAAAACAAAAGAATATGATAGGATAGCTGGAGTACGTTATAAGAGTGGAAAGTTAGTACTTGGCGATACACCAATCGAATTCAAGGAAAACAAAGTTATCATTGCAGGTACAAAATACTTACAAACAACTAGTCTCCTGGAATTGTTATTCAAGAAAGAACCTAATATCGCAGTTATCACAAGTGATGATAAGAATAAATTCATTAATATTATAAAGGATACGCACATTGATATGAAATATTATAATCCCGTTAAAGGTTATAGGTCAATCACTAAGTACAAATTTGAAAAATTGAAAATTCTGCCTAAGGGTGCTGAAGGATTACCAAATTCAATGATTGCTAAGAAGAAATGCACTATTGATTATATTTTTCGGGATGATCCACATGAGCTAGTAGATAGACTACGTCTACTCCATGCCTCAAAGGGAGCAACTAATAATAATCATGATAGTGAAATTATGTCGATCATTGAAGAATTACGTGAAGCTGACCTGATTTATTAAGTTCATGTTTCATCATTATGAGTTCAGTTGAACAATGAGCGTTGATATATTCGGAAGACAGTTGAGGAGCGCAAGAGCTGGTACTCTCTCCTGTAGAGGACCAGCAGGTATAGGTTTCAAAATCACACCTGATAATCAGTATGATATTGATGATAAACGCCTATGTAATATTGCTGATGCTATACATGATCAAGATGCAGTTTCAATGAAAATTCTCAGGAGAACAATTGAAAATGACGTTCAATCGGTACATAAAAGAGTGGTGCACAATGCTGATGTTATTGAGTCCATGAACACGACTAGAAGCATTAGAGAGTGTTATAAAAGATTTCGTGGAATCTCAGAAAGGAGTGAAGCGTCTCAGAAAAGACGTTAAAATCCATCGTGAGATTCTGAATCAATTACGTGAAACTGTTGAACAGTTACACAATCAAACAGTTATAATACACAAAAATGGGGAAGAAGAAGACTTCACAGAAACAAACAGAATCTAGTAAAGAAAAGGAGGCTTTAGTAGATGAACTTCATAAACCAGCTCGTAGGAATTATTCTCGACGACACGTTCAAGTACGAGGACTCGATGAAACATGGCAAGCGGATCTTGTAGATATGTCAGCATATGTCAAGAATAATCGAGGTTTTAAATATTTGTTTACAGTAATTGATATTTCTTCAAAACACGCATGGGATGTACCACTCAAAACAAAAAATGGTTCAGATGTGAGTAGAGCCATGCAAAAAGTACTTGATGAAGGTCGAAGCCCTCGTAAACTTCACGTAGATCAAGGAAAAGAATTTTATAATAAAGAATTCCAAATTTTGATGCAAAAATTCAATGTTTATATGTATTCAATCTATATCAATTTGAAAGCCTCAATGTGTGAACGATTTAACCGTACGTTGAAACAAAAAATGTGGAAACAGTTTTCTTTACAAGGCTTCTATGAATGGGTGAATATGCTCCCAAAATTAATATTATCCTATAATGATACAAAACATCGAACTATTCATATGAAGCCTAAAGACGTGAATAAAAAAAACGAGAAGTTCCTGCACCATGAAATTTATGGTAATTTCAAAGTAAATCGAACTAAAAAAATTAAATTTAAAGTTGGTGATAAAGTCCGAATTAGCAAATACCAACATATTTTTGAAAAAGGTTACACACCGAATTGGACTACGGAAATTTTCAAGATTCAAAAAATCCAGAATACTGATCCTGTCACTTACAAACTTGTTGATTATCTGGATAATCCTATAGAAGGTGGATTTTATGAAGAAGAATTGATCATAGTGAAATATCCAGACATTTATCTCATAGAAAAGATAATGAAGAGAAAAGGAAATCAATTATATGTCAAATGGTTGGGGTTTGATAATTCACACAACAGTTGGATCAAAGAATCTGATCTATAATTTTTTTATTATATAATTTTCATATACAATTTACATGAATAAAGCTTTATAAAAAATACATTCATATTCAATCATCATTTTTCATTATCCTCTCTGAGCTCTCGACTTTATACCCCCAAGGTACGGTATCAGTTGTGTTTGATAAAATGACTCGCTTATTGTCATCCCAACTCAACGCTAGTTTCTTTTGACGCACTGTTCTCACCTCATGTTTCCTACTTTGTATTAGATATTGTGTTCTGATAACATTATTCTTTTGAAATAAACAATCTTTGTAGTCATTAAAAGTAATTTTTCTAAGTGTGCAAGCTTTTACTCCTTTAGCTTTTTTCTTAACCTTCTCATCATTTAATAATATAAATGCATATAATTTTGCACGTAAGCCGATAAATTCAATCATAATTTTTCCATTATTCTCATTTTTCATGAGACCAAGAACTTTTTTGTTTGCTAAGGGTATATTATAAATATTATTGGTTGGATAATCTGATGTATCAAATTGATGAATATCTTCTTTGATACATTCATAAATATTTGGTACTGTGACGTCCGTCTGTTTTGTTAAATATTCGACCATTTCTGGAGAATAGAATAAATAATTCTGGTTCCTCGAAAATTGTGGAAAGGAAATTTATTTTTA
>JABSMS010024997.1:0-10568 GCA_018902275.1 Aleiodes sp. PSUC_FEM 10030003
GAAAATATATTTATTTCCATACGGGCTATATTTTCTTGGTCCTCTTCTGCATCACGTTCATCTCACTTACCTTTAACCCAAACTAATGGAAACCTGATATGTGCTGAACCACCACCGCCACACCCATACTCGTGCACATTGTATTCCTATATAGTTCCGAATGGAAACCGTACTCCGCCCACAATTGTAGGAAAATTATTCCCAGGGCTTCGATACATTCCGCTCTCCCCTTCATTTTCTTTGAAAACCACAAATTCAAACCGAAGACGACTGAATATAGCTGTGGCTTCATTCTCTATCGGCGTTAATGTGGCGTCATTTGGTGACCGGAATGAGAAATCTGTACTCCAATACACTTTGGTGAGGCTATTCTGATGAAAATGGAATACCCTTCAGTCGACTTGAAAGATTCCTACAGTACAAATCTATTATATCGTCGCCCGAGAGTCAAAAGGGCGTAGGTGCGATTTTTTGAAAATCTACAAAAACTGAATCGTCGTTCATTTTTTCATGAGAATACTAACTTGCGCCTTTTTATTATTCAGCAAGAAAAAATGGCACTTATGCCTTTTTGATTCTAGGGCGACGATATCGTGTTAAAAAAATTTGTCTGATTTTTCCGTGTCAAAGACCGGAAATTTTAAACAAGTCATAATCCGACTGAAAATTCAGGTTTTCCATTTATTTTCAAATAATTCAACTAAAGAATCAATGAAACTTGTAAATTTCAGTTAAACTATTCCATGAAAATTCTGTTAAATCATGGAAAGTCAATAGTTATTTTCATTTGAAGATTCAAGTGATGAAATTTCAGATATTACCTCCACTTGAGATTCATTAAATCCCTTAAGTTTCATCTACAACTTGAATTTCCAAAACCATCTTCCCATCAAACCAAATTAAACGTCACGCTCATGAAAATTACCATCGGATTATCCATGGAATGTCAATTATTTTTTAACAGTGTACTACGGCACTCGATGAATCTTTCTTTACACTGCACTTGAAATGATCTTTCCCCCAATGATTCCAATTTTTTTCGTATTCCATCGCTGGTTGAATTAGCACCACTTGATTCGAATGAAGCTGATTAGAATCAATACTCACTATTATTCGCAACAGTAGAAACCTGAGTCAATGATCCGCCATCAATCACGAAGAATGGACAGAAAGAGGAATAATGAACTACTCCTGATGAATCCATCCTCCATTTTCACCGAGTGTCAACATCCTGTGCATCGATGGCTAACAGATAACCTCTGCTTCGTGGTACTCTCCGAATTCTCTTTTACCAAGCCAATTTGCTGTTCATTTCCCCATTTCTCACTCATCCTCCGTTAAACTGTCCTTTATTCACTCGAAAACGTCCGAGTTACATTATATCGAACAAACTAGACAGTGCTGGTAGCAGGAAGTGGCTGGTCTGTAATTAACATCTTCATTCAGTTGCTTTGACGAAGAGGAAGAAGCGCGGATGTGCAAGGACAGAGGGCAAATTTTCCAAAAGCATTTTCACTGAGTAACAGGATGTGTAGCGTAGAGGAAGTGAAGAAGGAGACCGAATGCAGGGAAAAAAACTAGTCTAACAGGTATTCAGCATATTCAATAGTGTACAACCTCTTCTGGCTCAATGTCTCTGCACAGTTTGGGCTTCATTGGGGTTTAGATCATAGCTGCAGTGTTTACCGTCCTTTATCGTCCGCGCAAACTTCCCGTTGGTAAGCTTGTATGCTAGTAAATTTCTCTCATCCCTTTTTCTCTCGGTATTTCGGTGGAAACTGGGTCAGAGGATCTGTGTCTTTTCCGGTTAGAAATGTTTCCTCGTGGGTGATATAAGCAAACATGCACAGTAGCATGTCTCGGAGAATGAGAGGCTAAAATTAAACCAACGATTTGCTCGGATGTTTGACATAACTGCGTCTCTATCATTAGGCTCAATCTCATTTTCAATTCCTCCTGAGCAACTTCATTGGGAGCCTTCTGTCCTTTGTTCGATCTATTAAACGGAAGTAATTTCAAGTTAAACTGTCTTGTAGACAACTTATTTCGTTAACCGTTTCCATCCGTATTTACTGATCAACTTGTGCGCATGTTCCTGTCAAGTTTCCTTCCGCACTTCACTTTGGCTCTTCGAGTTATGTATAATGCGAATATATACTGTACAACGATTTCCAGGAAAAAGGGAGACAGAGAGGGGCAGTGGGTTTTGGAGTCAAGTGTTACAACGTAATGCCTGCCATTTCAACCACACCGCCTGCTGTACATCTGGTGTGCTGACTTCACTCTCTTTCTCTGTGTTCTTCTATTTCCTATGGTTTCGATGGATCCTCTCTACTTCTTGGGCTTTAGAATGCCAAAGTTGTTGAGTGTACACTCTCTCTTTTGCAAGAATTTTCGTCTTACTAGTTCTTTTTATTCTTTCACTGTAACCAGGGCAATGTTATCCACATTGGAATACCTCTTTCTTATGCCAGTATAAAGGCTTTGGGAATGGGAGGGAGAGAGAGAAAGAGAGGGAGAAAAAGGAAGCTGTGAAATCTGGTCGAACGTAATAAAATTGCCTCGTAAATTTTCAAATTCACGTGGTATATGCGCGAACACTAAGATGTAGAGGGGTATAAGTACTATAAAAAGAGAGGGGAATAAATTTAACACTTTCATGCGGAAATACGGTGGGGAATACGAGTTTGTGCTTTATTTACGTGGCCACATAAGGGAAGGAAACGAGGTTCTAACTGCCAAAAAATTCGCAGGGTTATTCGTTCCATGTTTTTTTTGTTCCTTCTACTCAATTCGGTGGAAGTTAAAGGAAGAAAAACGAATGAAATGAATGTAGGTAAATCAATTTGTTTTCTGAAAATTTTAATAATATTTTTTACCTTCAATTTCATGAAATAAACAATGGAAGGCTTCTGGTTTTTTTTCAATTCCACTGGTGAGAGGATTTTTTTAATTGCGAGATCCCGTAAACTCATTCGACAGCTCGTTAAAAATTTCATCAGACACAATCACTGGGGCACATCCCACCTAAACCGCTTTTCGTTAGAAAAATGGAAAAAAAGATGGGATGATAAAAAAATCGACTGCTAATGAGAGACATGGATTCTCACTAAAACTCGGTGAAATGTCAGAGGAATAATAGAAAATTTATCGAGGCGTCCACAGTCGTTATTCCGTTTGATGATACCGTGAGATTAAATTACTGAATTTTAAAAATGAAACACTGAATTTTCATGTTGATACAAAATGAGAAATAACGAATTAGTGAATTTCAGTAGAAACGCCAAGAGTTCGTCAATGAAAACAGAAACGATAGAAGTTTCATTCTTCATTTAATTTCTGATTCCCACAGTTTATCTTTCACTCTCAATCTCTCCGAGCCGTTATGAAGAATGTCAATGTCTTCGCATAAACGCTTTTGAGTACCTAAAACTCCATCTACTACCGACAATCATGATGGTATCACTTTGACGATTTTCCACGAAGTGAAGAGAAAGAGAGAGAGAGAAAGCCCAACCGCCTTTTCATCGACATTGCCTGAGACAGAATTAATGAAGCAATCATCCGTGACGTTTCTCCCTCACACTTACTCCCGTCTTCTTTTGACGTTCTGCCCTCCCAATATATACTTTATCGTAAGTTACCATCATATTTGACGTGGCTCTTCTCCTTAAAATATCAGGAAAAAAGGCGGACGAAAAAAAGCAGTTGTAATGATGTATAATAAAGATACACGGTGAAAATTCATAAAAATATTCCTCGGATGAGGGCAACAGCGGAAATTATTATTCACGTGGATGCACCACTGCTCACCCCCTATTCTTCTATATACATTTCTCTCTCCCACGAGTGCAATGACCCGTAGAGAAAATAAATTAGTAGTACCAACATTGTGCAAATAATCCAGAAAAAAGCACCAGACAAATGACTTATAAAACTAGCCACACGGGAAATTCCAATTTCTTTGAAAATTCATCTATTTTCCCGATATCGCTTTTATATTTCATCGTACAAAATCATGTAGCATTTACCTCAATTGAATCAATGAAAAACAAAAGCAATCCAATAATGAAAACATGTGTTCCATTATTGAGAACAAATAACGTTACAATTAATATTATTTTTTTTTTCTACAATTTCATCGAGAAAGAAAATAAGCGAAGCTTTCTCTCTGATTTTGATCATCATCTTTGTGACCTAAGGCAATGGAAAATTCAATTTGGGTCATACCTGCAGTTGTAATCGTTATCACGAACCTCTGCCACTTGTGTTGCGTGTAAAAAGAGGTGTGATTTAATTAATGCCCTGACAGTGGTACAAGAAACGATTGCGATCTAACAATGAGGCGTTTTGTCGGACCCATAACCCGTTATACATCACACCTGGAGTACCCGGGTTTCCCTCTTTTACCCCCTATCAGGCTTTCATGATTTTCAAAGTAAATAGGTGGCACGTGGCTAACTTGACACTCGTCGACCATCATGTTCTTTTCATCACTTACCTACGATATCTTCACCATCTGCTCATTCATTCTTCACCTGTTTAACCTTTTGCTTTTTTTCGATTTTTCGAAGAAAACTTTTTCGCACGTTATAAAAATTGATTTTCCAGGGTCTGTGAGTTATTTGGAGCGTTGGAAAAATTGGGGAGAATTTATAGATCATAATGTTTATGCTCCAAAAACATTGTTCAGTATTTTTGTGTTATTTGGTAATTGCAGTGAAGATGATGAACACATTAATGAGTTCAAGATATTCCACATGTTATTTGACTCACGAAGACTCATCTCATCAATTGGTGTGAACTTATTCAATTTTATTTCAATCTAGTTTGAGAAATAATCCAAAATATTAATTTCTTTATCGGAAAAAATCGATTGCCAAAAAAATTCATGATTGACGCAAACTACATAGATTCCTAGAAAATATTTTTTTCCCTCAGTGTAGTTACCAAAATTATATCATTCTCTCAGTATTATCGGTTGCAGATATTGGGCCGATTATTGGCCACGTTCCCTATATTTATTAACCCTACACGGGTGACGTCACCTCGCTTCACTGCGAGTTCATTCATTCGAAAATTAACGATCACAATTTTTTTCCTTACAAAATACTGTAATTTTGTATACAAAAATTGAATTAACCCTTCAACCCTAACCACAAAGAGAAGTCATTTCGATCGCCGAAAAAATCCCCAATAATTTCCGCTGCGGATATCAAAGGAAAAATACTGTGCGTGTTCCAGTGTGCATTACTGCGTTCACATAAACTCAGGCTAACATTAATTTCACGGGACATTTATTGCTTCCAAAAAAAGGAGGGAAAGACTAAAAAAAAGGGCACAGTAGTGTGAGTAATTATTCGTTGCATTGGACGCGGTTCGACGCGCATTGCCGCTAGTACATCCGCTGGCATCAACCTTCGGACCATTCATTTTCCCTGGTCGATTTTCCCCGAAGAATTTCCACATTCTCTCTCCCCTCGGTTCATCCATGCAATCTGTACCAAACACCCATAAGGACGGGGGGAAGAAGTACTATTTGGAAATACCGAAATAGCAACGCCCCTCTCTTTCAAACGCGCACTCTCGTTTCGCCTTTAAAAAGGATAAAAAACGCTTTCTTTGAGGGTTGCAGAAGCAAAATCAAAGGGGACTGCACAGCCAAGGGTAACCGAACAGTTCACCGCAAACTTGAAACCCTAAAATCCAGAACAAGTGCTTACTTTTTACCGCAGAACAAAACAGTAATTTTCGCCCCTAAAAATGAAACAAAAAAAATCGGTTTCGCTGGAACGTTCATCCGTATATGAATGAATAAAATGAAATAACTTCGAATTATTTCTCTCTCAGTGGCTATAAATATTCACTGCTAAATGGAGTGACAACATTCAAAAACTCAGTGAGGAAGCGGAAGATTGATTTAAAATGAAAAGTAAAGAGGGAAATATACGTGATGAAGTGAAAAAAAAGGATTGTAATTGAAATAAGAAATAAGAGAAAGGGATGAAAAATGAAAACACGAGGAGAGAAAACGAAAAGGAAAAGAGGGAGCCGTTAACCATTTCACAACGCCCGGAGAGACGAGTGCACAGTACGAAAAGTGACCGACGAGTGTGAATAAAGCTCGTATGTATGCATGGATGCAGGAAACGTGGTCTATTACGTAAGCGCTCTCTTGCGAGGGCTTTTACTTGGTCGGCTACCGAGCGGATTTCTCTCTCCTCTTAGTCCTCTATGCTCTCTCTCTTTGTCTCTCTTTTCTCCTTTCATCACTTTATTGTACTATTATACAGACATTTGAGAATACCATGCATTTATTTTAATTTTGAATTCAACGAATAGTGAAAATGTTTTTTGAAGAATAGGGAGATGTAATTAACTGTTTAAATACAAGAGATGAAATTAACGATAGAGAATGTGCACTTGATCTTCTTTACTCTGCTTTTTTACACAATTTTCTACTATTCTATTGTCATCTATATTCATTTATAATTCAACGGAAAATTCTCAAGTTTTCACAGTGGAAAATTTTCTTCAAAGAGATTTCGTTAATTGAAAATAATTTGAAGGTAAAAAATAACAGTTACTGTTCTAGAATCAAAGAGAATCGATTACGAAAAATGTAAATTTACATTGAAATATAAACCCAGTGAGTAATTCTCTTTTTTCCTCAATGGGTGCAACAATATAATTCCTCTTTTCAGGTTAATTTTTTCATAAACTCCCTCCACAATATTTCAAAAGAAAACCCATTTCTGCTTCTTGCTTTGTAGGTATCTCTGTCTTTTCTTTATCGCGGCACTTTTTTTTGCTTGTTCATTTTTTTCTCCTCTCTGCCCCATTTTTTCCTTCTCTCCACTTGGAACCTCTCGCTCGTTCCCGAGAGGCGTCGAGTCAATTAATCCCTGAATTAACACGCGAAAGGAATAACAACGAGGCAAATGGGAAAACGTTCTTTCATCGTTTTCCCTCTTCGCTACAGTTACGTTATATACTGTATCATCTTTATACGTACGTGTAGAGAAGTATTTTAGCCCTCGAGAGCTCGTGGAATGAGTTGAATACGAAACGGAGATCACAGAGAGACAGTAGAACGCACATCATTGCCAGTGGGCAACAAAAAAAAAGGAGTGGGAGTGGAGGACGAGGAGAAGTGGTGCGAACCCCGTGGGATGATACGGGGAGAGAGAACGATTGAGATCGGGTTTCTCGATAATCGCAAACACAACAGGGTCCATAACCGATCGAATTCTCTCTCTCTCTCTGTCCCTTCATTTCTCTATCCATTCTCATCCATAACGCAACATCAAAATGCATCCAATGGTTATATATCGAGAATGTCCCGTTTGCCAACGAATCAATCTCAACAATTTCCACGTATATTTTGATCCACACATACAAACAAACACAGACACACAGATTGTCTAAACTGGTATGAATATGCTCAACCATACATACTAGATTTCCCATATCCTTGTCGCCTTTGGGCACTTTGTTTATCGCGAAATTTGTTTTTTTTCGTGTTGCTGTTATTATTATTATTTGCTTCTGTTTGTTTCATTTTACGTTTCGATGTACCAAATAGAAGCCAGAGTTTTCATGAAACATTTTCATTCCCTTGGACATTTTTATCCGCAAAACAAAATCAGCGACAAGTGAGAGTATGTGAAATAAAAATTCAAACATATTTTTCACACACACAAAATAGAAAATGCAAACGTTTCACTGTTTCCCGCGGGGTGCAGACGAAATATTAATTCTCGAAATTTAAATTATTTTTTCTCAGTCTTTGGATTTTTTTTTAATGTACTAGGAAATGTTACGATTAAATATATCGGTGGGAGAATTTCAGTTTCGCCTTTTCATTCTGAGAAATTTTATTGAGACAATAAAATATTGGAGGAACATGGAGAAATAAAATTTATCTACTTTTTCTTTGTTAAATTTGTTTTCCTTTCTATTCATCCTTCGAATTCAAAATAGAGGAGAGATCATGAGCACAGATGCATTATTGGCGACGTGACGTGTGATGGATCATACCCAGTGTCATTGCACTGGGAACACACACATACGTGCACACATACACACGAGAAATTGAATATAATACGTGTACAGTATGTGCAAGGTGCAGAAAAATATATATAGGGCACAAGACCCAAGTGAATCGAGATCCCAGAGTCTAAACAAGTGGAGGAAAGAGATAGGGAGACGATGAGAAGGCTGCGTCATGCACCAGGGGGGTAGATTCGATTTGACCTCCCGCCGGAGGCATTTCTTTTGCGATTAAAAAAGAAGGAATATAAAAAAGTAAAGGAGAAGAGAATCATGTTTTTCGCACCCTCCGATCTCTACCCTCGTCGCTTTTTTTTTCACGTCTATATCGAAATACAATTATGCGGAGGGCGGGAACTACATGCATTTCCTTCGATGTCATAAACACATTTTTTTCAACTGGAGGAAGAAGGGAAAAGAATTATTATAAACGACATGAATAAAAATGAAAATTACTTCCTCTTTGAATAAAAATTTAACATTCGAAATTTAAGAATTAAATTGTAATTTCAATAATTCAATATTAAATTTTATCTCCATTACCATATTTTATTCAGGCCTTCTATTGATTCTCTCAAATATAAATTGTAACAATTGCCAATTGAAATATTATTTTATCGATAAAATAAAGCGTCATTGACCCAATTCTTAAAAATTCATTGCCACAATTAAATCCAATTATTCGTGGATGAAAAAGAGAAAAACGGTTTTTATGAGTCGTGAAAAATAATATTTAGCATATTACTTTCATCTCCCAGCGCAACAAAAAATCCCATAAATTTCCAACAGCCCTCACACTTCCACTTCATAAAAAAAGGAGAAAAAAGTGAATATATATTTCGCTCTCTTATCACGTTTGACTATGAATTGCTGTGATATACCATGTGATGTGACACTCACACACGAGGACCGCCTGCGGTCTCGATAAACGTCGCTGAGAGAAAGCTAACGATAGGCGGCGCTTTTGCTCTCGCAAGTGAACCAGCCTGCTTTAGACGTAAACAACAGTGAGGCTTCTCTCCCCCTCTGCCTCTGTACTTCTTCCATACTGTACACTCTTGAACGAGTATAGAGAGGGGAAGGGCAAACGGCGTCTGTATTCATAGTTCATGGGAATGACATGTGCACAGCGGCGCGTACTCTGGTGGAGAGGGAGGGAATTGTAGGTTGTAAGCAAAGGAATATACATACAGAGTTGGCAAAAGGAATGGTGGGGAGGGCAAGAGAGGAAGATTGTGCGGCCGTAATCCACTGTGTGGGCGTTTGATGTCTGCGGAGAGAGAGAGAAGCTTAAGGTACTGGTAGAAACGTGCGGTGAGATGGGCCTCGTCTCAGCCTACTTTAGGCCTCAATGCGAGAGGAAAAACAGAGAAGAGGCAGAGAAAGAGAGATAGATAAATAAATTTATTATTGTTCAGTTGAACAAAGAGTTACAAAGTAAGTAAAGAGTTGCGAGGATAGTGAGAACAATGCAGTTTTTAAATGACTGAGCAGGTCACAGATATAAATTTTTTTGAAACATGTGGAAAACGTTATTTTTAACTTGTATCGTAATATACTATTACGGCTGAAATTATAAAAGTAGATGAGTGTTTACCAAAAATAATGAATGTAGCAGAAGTAGCAATGAGAACCGTGAGCACTGAACATAGTAATAGATTTAAAATAATAAGATAACAAAAGCAAAAAGAAAATAAAAGAGAGGGAGAGAGCTAGATGATAATCTTAGTGAATATGAACCTTAAGGTCGAGACTGGGACGATTTGGTACGTGTGCGCTGCGCGTATCACGTCTGGCTCCCTGCGGATCTCTCAGTCCACGGGTGGTGCTTCATGAATAAGTAGAAGGTATTCCTCCTTTTTCTTCTCTCCTCTCTCTCCTCCTCTTTACATACCTAATAATTCTTGTACAAATGTCAAGGCACGATTTTATTTGATTTCAACGGGAATCCCGAATTAGTTTGTGTATTTAATTGATTATTACGAATTTATATCATCGGCCTTCTTTTGACTATTTTATTGTAGTTGTTAATCCTTTCGGCTTTGAAAGAGTTTCGATTTGGTTAAGGGTTTATGGTAGGGAGTATGTTATCTAGGCACGTGTATTTTACTGCTCCAAGTAACTTCACGTTTTGACAAACCCCAGGGAACCTGTCATCGAACGGATTCTTGCATAACGCTATAAAACTACCTGCTGAGACTACTATTCACGTCATTCCATGGGCTGTCAGGCTTTCAAACATATTCCCGTATATTGGTGATCAAAAAGCCATCATAACTACGTAGATAAATTTCGTGTAAAACGAAATTTAAAGCGATCTGCAGTGCCGTTTGAGGAGTAACGAAAGACGTAACGTTGAAACAATTTAAAAACTAATTATTTATTCATAATTTTCAATTGCTCCTGGAAAAAAAGAGTTGGATGTGCTGTGTTATGCAGTTATAGGGTAATTCCGGGTGAGACGGCCACGCGGGAGAGACGGCCATTTGAAATAACTTTCAAACGGCTGAAAGGAA
>JABSMS010025008.1:0-10568 GCA_018902275.1 Aleiodes sp. PSUC_FEM 10030003
AAGAGATTTTTATATTTATAATTTATAATTTTTGAATTTGATAATTTGGGCTACTTAGTCTAATTTTTCACTTCTGATTTATTTATATACGGGAGGGTGGAGTAAAATGGACCTCTAGGGAAAAATGGAGCTCTTTTGAAAATTGTTCAAACAATTGAGTTTCTGTGAGTTTGCGAGTCGAAAAATTTTGAAAAAAAATTAAATAATGAATTTTTTGAATTTTTTAAAAGAAAATTTTTTAGGAAAAAGTATGAAGTGTAAATTGAAATATTGAGAATATTTAGAAGAAAAAATGGCAATCCAGTGTTTCTTTGATAATTAGAGAATTGTTTTTCTTTAAGAGGGATCGGTGGTCTAGCGCTCGAAAATTTGAGGTATTTCCAGAATTTTTTTTGAAGGTCAAAATAATAAACAACGATCTTCAAACTTTGTCGATATATAATAACACTCATGCTGCAAACAGAATTTTTTCTTTGAATTGACAAAAAAATTTAGTTGTATGAAAAATGACGCTAAATAAGACCCTCTAAAGAATGGACCTGGGCAATGGGTAAGATTTTGACTCTCCTATTCATTTGAAGAATAGAAACCAAAAAAATTATTGATCAGTATGAGTGCAGTTATGGCCGGAACTAGAACAAAAGGAAAATATTAGAAATTGACAGAATGACGAGCTTTTGAAATTGAAATTCTGAAAAACAGGTTTTTTTAGCCAGTTTTTCAACGTAAAAAATACAACGTTTTCCGAATAAAATTTTGATTCTAGTTCCGGCCATAGCCACTGGTGTTCTGAATAACATATCGAAATTGCAAATGATTCGGCTCGATAGTTCTTGTTCTTTTCCACCCACCGTGCAGAAAAAAGTAGTTTCAAGATAAATGAGTTCAAAGTACGAATAATGCATCAATTGATGGAGTAGGCTACCGGCTAAAAAGGCTGTAGAACCTGAAATACCGTAAATATCTTAACGAAAATTTGACAGTATATTCTCGAAAGACTATACTTTCGAAATATTGGGGAAAAAAATCGATCTTCTCCAAATTCTAGACCACCGTCTCCCCCTCAATAGGGGGAAGCAGGGCAAAATGGACCTCCATTGAAAATTCGCAAAAAATTGAGTGTTTGTGATATTTTTGAAAATTTCCGTAATCCATCAAAGAATAAAAAAATAAATCAATAATAAATTTTTTTAATTTTCAAAAAGTCGAAATTTTTGAAGAGAAATTGTGCGGAATGTGGAAAAATTAAAATTTCGAGAGAATTTTAAAAAATAATTCCAAATTCATTATTCCTTGGAAAACTTGAAAAGCTTATTGTCTCAATATTTTGATTTTTCTAAAAATTCGAAAATTTTTATTTCTCCGAACATTTTTGAAATTTTGACATCTCCAAAATTTGAATTTTTTTCCAGTTTTTGATCAAGAATTTTCAGTTTTTTTTTTTAAATTTCAAAAAATTCAATTTCTTTTACGAATTTCCAAAATTTAATTTTTTTTTTCATTCTAAAGATTTGGATTTTTTTTTCTTCTTCTTCAGCATTATCTTTTTTTTTTATCTCATCCAGAAATTATCCTTAAAGGGCCCATTTTGCCCCACCTTCCCTTAATACTGCGAATTCCAATTTTATCTGAAAATAATTTATTACAGAGAGAGGAATATAAGTTCTTTCTTCTTTCAATTTGAATTTGAATTTTGGCGGGTGATGTATAGGTCCATATTTCGCAATTGAGTTATTAGTCTATTTTTCTTCATTCACGATTAAATATGAATTAAGGGGGGAGGTAGGGTTAATTCGGTAAAAAAATGGCATATTTTTATGAATTTTTATTGAAGAAACAGTTAATACAAATGATGTTATTCCAAAGTTGTATTTCCAAGGCATATTTCAAGAATACTCTGTAAAATTTCCGTGAAAAAATACAAAGATTTGAGCCAGTGGCAGCAACTCTCGTTAGGCGCCTCGAAAAAAAGGCGTTTTGCCGTGAACATTAGAACTTACGACTGCATCATCTAAAACAAAACAACCCCAGCGATTCTGTTATTTTGTACGTTTATCTAGGTAGCCCTGTCGAGAAGAAAATTTTCTTTTTCATTTTTGGTGGTATTTCAAAGTCAAAAATCCGGTGTTCGACTAAGAAACCAACATTTGAGCCCCTATGAAAAATACTTGAAATTAAAAAAAAAAGAAAAACTCGTCAGCGTTACCTCGCTAAAAATGTGTTGAAAAAGTGTGCAAAAAATCAAATCGATCTTTTGAGTAAATTTTGAATGACAGTGTCCACCGACTTTTAAAAAGCAAGTTGTGTGAAAAATCGATTCAAAGTTTGGCATTGGGAAATTTAAAAATTCATCATAAATAAAGAGGTACTTTTTTTTTACTTGCATAGAGTCATCAATTTCGGGTCCCTACATTATGGAACTGTCATCAGAGGTGCCAGAATACGTTGTTACTCTTGTCTACAGCTAGCCGACCTTCTTTACTTCGAAGCGTGGTTTTGATTTTAGCTCGATTAATCCTTTTTTGTCCACTTCTTTTGCTGTATCTCCGTCAATTTTTCTCGGATCGACTTGAAATTTTTACAGAATATTCTTGAAATATGGTACTTACATCTGAAATTTTTTCAAAAAATCGAAAAATAAAAATACTCTACCCCCTGCCTTAAGAGGTCTACCCTAATTAGACGCGCGAAAAATAGGCTATTCCCACAAATTCTTTTGATGGGTTTAAATTATAAATTTGATATATAAAGTGTTAGACCTAATAAATACACTTTTAGAATCCACAAAAAAAATTTTTATTCATCTTAGTCAGTTTTTGTAGAGAAAAATGGGAGGGAAAGAAGAGTTCAAAAAAAAATGGGTGTGCGCTGTTGATGAAATCTCTGGAATTGATGATCTGAGAAGGAAAAAAAATGGTTTCACATTCAGTAGGTTAATAGGTATAGCGCATGTCATACGATTTTTGATTTTTTCAAAACTGACCAAATGGCGGCCATTTCTCGAAAACCACGACAAAGCACGAGTTTTTCCATCATTTTTTGCAAAAAAAAAAAGTTCAACACAATATTCTGAAAATCGTAGGATTGGGCTATAGCTATAGTCATAAAGAACATGTGGTAAAATTTTGGCAAGTATCGGTTCAATAGTTTCGGAGATTTTATCAACAAGCCGTCCAAGAACGTCATTTGGAGAAAATCGCCTTTAAAGTGTTTTGTGGCGAAAAATGATAAAGAAATCTTCCTTACGTCTAATCAGCGATGCCTGCACCGTACATTATGTCTTTAGTTCCTTTATAATACGCATTTTCATCCAAAATAGCCTGCCTTTGAGAAGATCTATTTTTTGAAAATTCTAATTAGGATAGACCCCTTAACATGAGTGATGGATGAAAATCTCTCTGTATGGATTAGTTCCATAAAGTTGTGTGTTTGACAATTTAAACGGTTAAATTAATGATGATTTCGACATATTAAGAAATTCTAAAATAGTTATCTCAGTATTAATAGATTCGTTTCAATTTTCTAATTGTCTTAATAACAATTTACCCAATGGCATTATTTTGATAAAGATTTTGATAAACGTCAATTAATTAATTATTCTGATGTAATGGAAATTGCGAGATGTTCCTCATTCAGATTTCTGAAAATCCACAATTAATTGTTGAAAAATTTGAGACTACTTTTTTTAAAAATTTTCTGCTCGAATGTTTTTTTGTAGGAAATTCCAAGAGCCACAAAAACGGTTCAGGGCAGAAAAGACGTATCTCCATTATTTTCGGAGATATTCGCGAAAAACTGATATCAGTTTTTCGCGAATATCTCCGAAATATCATATGATAGAATAAAATTGATTCGTCTGAAAGTTTTCTAGTCGTAAATATCCTTGAGATTTTATTCCTCGCTGAAAATTCAAGAACGATATGATTTCTAAAATTCAACAATCATCGAAATTGTGCCGAGCTACCTTAATCTTTATTCACGATTGAAAAATTGAATAATACATGAACTTAAATTTTTTATTCTTAAAAAGTTCAATCCAACAGAGTCTTGAATTTTCATGACTTACCCGAAATTTATATATCCACTTCGAATGTATACGAAAACTCACAATTTTCTAGGAATTCGACCGATAATTCGCGATGAAGTTTCCAATCTTATTTCAATATTTTCGTACACGAGCAAAAAAATTCTCCAGAAAATTATGATGCTCAGCTGCAAAATACACACCTGTGGAATCTCATGAGTCTACAAATGAAAAAAATGTCCTTTTGACATGAATGAGTGATTGGGCCGATTCAGTTTCTAGAAAGAAGTGTTTCAATAATTGTTGAGTGGCATCATAAAAATATGAGCCAATGACTTTTTTCATGGGAATTAGAGAAAAATTCTCCATCCATCCAATGATAAATTGCCCTGGCACTTAGAACTTTTAGATAGCCACTCAATCTTTATACTTTCATTTCCGAATTTTTTCCATGCCAGCCTCAAAACTTAGGATTTTTCTATCGTCCATTTTCATTAGCCATTTTATACTAGGCTTTCGATTGAAATATCTCGAAAACTATGCAAAATTTATCGAGACATGCTGTGAATGGAATTTAGAGAAAAGATTAATGAATAAAATAAGCCAAATCCCGTTTCTCTGCGACTAGCAGTTTTCGAGATATTCAATTTTTAATGAGCTCAGATATAACGTGCGAGGCCCGATAGCAAATAATTGGATTCCCGAGCGTCCTTTCTGAATTTTTCATTAAAAAATTAATATCTTGAAAATTACAAGTCGTATAAAAACGGATTGTTGTTTATTTTGTTTGTTGATCCTTCCGCTAGATTTCATTCGCAGCATGTCTCGATCACTTTTCAGTAGTTTTCGAGATATTTCAATGCAAAACCACGTGTAAAATTGCTATTTTTGAAACCAGTGAAACGCAAAAATGAGAATGCGAAGCATTGCACTTTTTCTGTCGTGCTTCATGAAAATTCCTCCTATGAATCACAATTTTCCGGCTGGAAAGATAATAGCAGCTCTTTTATAATGCGGCATGGTAATTTTTCTGAAAATCATTTAGAAAAATTTCTACATTTTTCTCTCCGTGTATGAAATTAATTTTTAAGAGTTGAATTCCGTGAGATTTTAAGTTAAATGATTTTTTTTAAATATTTGCAATTTTTTTCACTTGAATTTTGAATAATTTTCTAACAGTGCGAAAAAAATCAATAATTAATTTTTCTAATTCTCAAAGAGACGAAATTTTGAGGAGAAATTGTTCGGAATGTGAAAAAATTGAAATTCCGAGAGAATTTTGAGAAAGAATCAGAAATTTATAATTTCTGGGAAAATTTAAAAATCGTATTTTTTCAATATTTTGATTTTTCTAAAAATTTTAAGATTTTTATTTCTCCAAACACTCTCAAAATTTTCATTTTATTTCCAGTTTCTTTCCAAAAATTTTCATTTTCTTTCAAAATTTTTAAACGAGTGTAAACGAGCGTTTATTGCACACTTCGCGTGCAAGAAAGGATTCTTCAACTCGTGTGATTACAACCCTCTAATAATTTTAAGTTTCTCGACACAAAAATAAATAAGATAATTGTCTCAAAACGTCGAAAAAATGCGGGCAAATCTCAATTTGATTTGTCGTATAACCATAAAGGCAACGCTCCAAGTGACCAGAATCGGCGTAACTCGAACCTCAATTCCCCTCATTTGAGTCCTGCCCCCCCCCCTACTTGACCTTCAACTCCCAAATGTAACGGGTCACCTCGAGTGCAATCTCAACCAAAGACTTCGACATTATTCAAGAATTATAATACTAATGATGATCACTCTATATGAACTTTATCAGAGTTAAAATGTTTAATTACTCGAATCCATAATTCATCAAGATTATTATTCCATGCGTGTGTGATGAACAAACTTTTTGATTATGCATTTGTGCGCGTTATTGAAAATCATATTTAATATCAAAGTATTCAGTTATTTCCTGAATATTCAATACTTTTCTTTGTTCCCACTTCGATTGAAATTTTCGGTCGAAAAATTCAAAGAATTTGGATTATTACGTCAGTTTATTACTCAAATTACATAATAAAATGCCATCTGGTCTTTTCCGTTGAATATCGATCGAAACATAATGCCCGTTTCCGGTCCTCAAAGATAACTCAACTTCGTTACTCAATCTTTATATAAATTCGAGATCATTATTCTTTTTTCTATGCATTTTAATTTACTAATCACTTGAAATTAAAATAAACACAAAACGTCACTATGACTTATTTCTATTTCATTCCATTTTCGAATTCGCGAAAACATTTTCGGCTTCAATTTATCATAGGAACGGTTAACTGAGATAAATCAATTTTATTCAAGATTTAATGTTTGGAAACTATTCTTCTTTTAATTTCCTCAACTAATTCCTTTCGTAACTCGAACATCTTTTGTAGAACAAAAAAATGTGAGAATAATGATAAATTTGTTTAGATCTAACCTCTTACAGGAAATGAAATGGCAAATGCATTGACCAACCAAAGAAGGTTAAAAAGAAATAATAGAATGTCTCTCCACAAAGTGAGCATGAATTCATAGTCTCTCGAGTATAAAAGAGAGCTCGTAATAAAGTCTCTACTGTTCCACCCGACACATTGTTGACAGATTTGACGTTGAGAACTCGTCTGAGAGCTTCGAGGAAAATAAAAAAATCAGTCTTTCATGATCTAGATGAACAAATGAGCGTATACTTTTTTTCTCGCCAAATATCTCTTTCCCTTCGTTTCTATCCTTTTCTTCCACTTTTTTTCCTCTTCTCTTTCATTTCTTTCTCAACAACAGTGTATAAACACTGAATACGTAGATCATTACAAATGTAGATAAAATGCATTCACGTTTCACAGACACGTTCAATATGTAACCAGGTGTCCCCGTAAAAGTGAGTCATGCGAGGCCACCTGTTTAGGAAATAATCAAAGGGGGAGATTGACAAATTGTGGTCGGTAATACATTTTTGTTAAATTAAACGTTTCGATTCATTTCCGAAATAAATTCTAGATACAATAATTGAGATGAATTATATTCATTATTCATTCCTCAGAATTGTTTTACCTCCATTTTTTAAGTGATTTTGAAAATCAGATGTTTTCAAATTTTTCTGATTTTCTTTCACAATTTTTCAAAATGTTTTTTATGAGATATTGAAGAGAGGGAATTCCGCTTTTGCTGAAGAAAAATTATGATTTTCGCTATTTTTAATCTTATATTTTGAATTATGTGAATTCTAATTACACATCACTAAGGCCGGAGAGTTTATTCGCAGAGTTGCCAGGCAACCAGTCGACTACTTGTATGATTTTGACAGTTTTCATAGCGTAAACATAAATTTTTAAGTGCGATTCATTTAAGATGAGGAATTTCATCCAGAGAATGTCATTGAAGTTGATAATTTCACATTAATATTTATATCATCTTTTATTTATAATGAATAGTAACAATTTTCTCCGGAGAAGCACAGAAATATAAAATTCCAACGATGTAAAATATCCGTGATTTTTCTCAGATTTTTATCGTATGTTTGAGCACTGAAATTTAATTGCTGAAAAAGCAGCGATTCTATAGTATAGTCAGTACAAAACTGTTGTTGCTGGCCCCCTCTCCTCAGTAATCACACGTGTTGGAAATTACCGCGGGAGGGGTTGAGGTGGAATGCCGCAAATTCGAGGGAAGTATCTAATATGCGTAAAAATTTTACGGTTCATGTGTCACGAAAAACCAATAATCCAAAAAGTTCTGCTTCGCATCACAAAAAGATTGACTTCTTTGTAAAATTATAGAGAAATATCATTTAAAACCTGGATATAACCTATTTACATCACGTTTTAAATATTTAGATTGTTAATAATAAAATAATCGACCAGCCTCCATGAAACCATGAATCACATTCGGATTCTTTATACCAAAATACAAATTATTAGGAAAAGCGGAACACAAATATGGTGAAGTGATGTCACTGCCGCATGGAGGACGTTTGGAATTTTCTGATTTTTAATATTGGAAAAGTTATTAGTTTCTTGTTGTTATCACTAATTTTCAATATTCTCGCATACGGTTTGCTATGATAGAAACGGTTAAATGAAAAAGATTAATATAAAATTTGCATAATATCAAAATAACTTTCTCGACAACAATCATATCCTAATAGTATTCAACTTTATTCACACGGAGAGGAAAATATAAAAAATGTTCAAAATGATTTTCAGAAAAATTATGCTGCAGCATTATAAACGAGCTGCAATTTGCTTTTCAGCCGGAAAATTGCCATTCATAGGAGAAGTTTTCATGAATTACGACAGAAAAATTCCCATGTTCTGCATTAGAATTTTTGCGTTTTATCTGTTTCAAAAATAACCATTTTACACGTCGCTTGGAATTTAAATATCTCGAAAACTACTCACAAGTTATCGAGACATGCTGCGAATGAAATCTAGCGGAAGGATCAACGAACAAATTAAACAAAACTCTGTTTCTCTACGACTTGTAATTTTCAAGGTGTTAATTTTTCAATGAAAAATTCAGAAAGGAACTTAATTACTCATTAAGAAATAAATATCTCGAAAACTACTAGTCTAAGAGAAACGGGATTTAGCTTATTTTATTCGCTAATCCTTCCTCTCAATTTCATTCACAGCATGTCTCGATAAATTTTGCATAGTTTTCGAGATATTTCAATCGAAAGTCAAATACAAAATGGCTAATGAAAATGGACGATAGAAAGATCCCAAGTTTTGAGGCTCGTCATGTACCGAAAACAGTCGATGGTACCAGACTATGACCCTTCTTCTACCACATTATGAGGCGGGCATGCGAAAAATCTGGGAATAAAAGTATAAAGATTTTCGGTGGCTATCTAAACATTCTAAATGCCAGGGTAATTTGTCATTGGATGAATGGAGAATTTTCCTCTGATTCCCACAGGAAAAGTCATTGGTTAATATTTTTATGATGCTGCTTAACAATTATCAGAACACTCCTTCCTAAAAACTAAATAGGCCCAATCACTAATTTCTGTCAAAAGGGCATTTTTTCCATTTGTAGATTCATAAGATGCCCCAGGCGTGTATTTTACAGCTGCTTCATAGAGTTGAGCATCATAATTTTCTGTCGAATTTTTTTCCCATGCACACGTTTCTTCAATCCTTGCAGATCGATTATTGATGGCAAAAAAAAATCTGAAAAGTCACCCGCACATCGGGTCATCACATCAGACGCACTTTTATCACAACAATAATTCACTAAAACATTCTTTGTGACGATTATAAAATTTCAAATCTTCAAGTTGGAAGATACTCTTAACCATGGATTCGCTCAATCCTCCTCAAAACCAAAAAAAAACCGCACAGAATTTCTACATGAGCAGCTCTTACTTTCGCAAATGAAATTTGCAACTTTTGCGTAAACTCGAGACTTCTGAGGTATTTAAAGTGACCCTCTTCCTCCTCTCTCCACGGTAATTCTCAACTTTGGTAATTCAAGCCTCACAAATTATACGTTAAAAATGAATGAAAAAAGTGAATTAAAGAAATTATGATCACCAAAATAATAATAATGATTTACTCCGAAAAGGAGAGGGTTTGATGAAATTCCCATTGAATTATCTTTCTTAAATTAATTTCTGTATTAAAAAAATATAGTAGAAATTTAATGAACTGATTAAAGATAACTCAATCGTAAAACTCGAAAAAAACCGACGGCTGTCAGAATCCACGCTGATTGTTTACATTGAAAAATATGAAATAATCACGAAACGAGTGCAATGAACTTGGAAAGAGTGACTCGACCTTTGCCATTCATTTCAACTAATAAAAGGAGAATATAAATGGAATAAAAAATGAAGAAAAATGTATTGCGAAAGAGATACAGTGAAAAATGAGGAAGTCAGTGTCTCAATAAGGCTTTGGAGCCTTGAGTGGATATCCAATTACGTCATTGACATGCAAGCGTGGCGCCTTTGGGTTGAATGCGAGCAGTTGTCTTACATTTCATGCAGATTGCCACCCCCTACAAGTCTTTGATTACGTTATTTACATCCTTGAAATTTCCTCCGTGCTTTTCATCTCAATTTTAACACAATATAAAATTTCGCAATTCATCCACGATCCCTTCTATCATTTAACTCTGTTAGAATTAATAGGATTTTGTAGCAAATTTGTTGAACAAAAAGTCTTGCGCAATCACATTGAAATAAAAATTTCTGGAATTGCGGCGCTCACTTCCGAGATTTTCATGAAAAACCGCCATTTAAATTCGATTTTTCTACTAAATTCAACAACCATTAAAAAACGTGGAAACGATGCTGACATGACGTCACGATATTGGGGAATCGTGAAGCGCGCACTATTTTACATTATCCAAATATATTAGGTCTTTTCTGATAATCGGGGAATCAAAAGACGCGATAGCGTCTTGCGCCATGTGCACCTTCAAAGTCGTGCACACGCAAGACCTAGCGTCTTTATATACATTTACCATCGGGCACTTAAAAAATAAAATTTTATTTCAACAGTAAATTTTTCCGAAA
>JABSMS010025019.1:0-10567 GCA_018902275.1 Aleiodes sp. PSUC_FEM 10030003
ATCAAAAAAATTAATTTTTACACATGTTTTCCACTTGAAATTTCCTCAGCTTTCCAATGGAATCATCAGAAAATCTCTATCTCGAACCGTTCAATTCGAATGACCATTTTACCCCACCTTCCCCTAATAATTGAAGTTGCCTCGTGTTATCTTCATCTTTTATTACAAATATCTCTGAAATGTTTGGATTCCGAGAAATTAGCAAGAGATATCTTTTGTAGAGAATTAAATGGTCTACAAAAAAGTCTCTTGGTGAATCTTCTTAAACCTCATCGTTCCCAGATATTCTCAAAATAAGCCACCCAAATTTTTTTGACTTATTTTCTTCTTCCGTTTCACCACTGAATTGCTCTATCAATTTTTTCCCTTCGAATCAAATAACATTTGAAATACGCGGGGGAGGAAGGATGAGAAAAACATTGATTTTATCCTCAAGTTATACTATTTTTTATCGCAATAAATCTCAGAGATGATCCAATCAATTATTTCCTTAATCTTCTCGAGAAATAGTAATTGATATCACCAGGTGCGTTGGATTCTAACAAATCGTTAGGAAGCCTTCATCCATCTGTCCAAGCGTATTGTTTTTTTGTTTTCTTTAATGATTGATAGTCCAGCAATCGATTATATCCCGGAAAACTGATTCAGTATGGAAAAATGAATTAATATAATTTGTTCTTTTCTGTTTAATTTTTCAGGAACCAAGCAATTACCGCAGGTTGAAATCGACCCAAAGGGTTCGGTTGCAGTGAGAGTGGGCGAGAGGCTGAGGATTATGTGCAGAATTGGTACACCAGTACAAAATTGTAGAGTCGAAATACCAAATGAAAATAATATACTGCTTCGGCCAAATCAACCACCTGAAGACGGGATTGGCTATGATGGAGAAGGATTCGATCGTGGCCAATGCGGCGTTTTTATTGAGAATGTCAAGGAGAAACACGACGGAATATTTAAATGTGCACTTGTACCAAACACAAGCAGGAGCGAAGTCATTGGACAAACCAGGATTGTTGTTGCGAGTATGTATTTTTTTTTGGTAGTTTTTTGGAAATCAATCTTTCTTTCTGAAATATTTTTCAAAGAATTTGACGTAAACATTATCGCGTTATCACTAGAATGCTGTATTTTTAAACTACTCTTATTACTCAATCTTCTGGTTTTGTTGAAAAAATACAAAAATGGAACTAGTCATTAAAGCAAAGTTAACGGATTTATTTCAAATTCTCACTTATTTAGAAAGTTGTGATGCGTTTGCAAAAGTTATAATTACGTAAAATCAGAGTCGAGAAGTCAATCAGATAAAGTTCATTGCCTTTTCTTCCACCTCCGGATTATAATCCACTTGAAAACTGTAATGAAGTTTTGGAGAAACTCAATTGAAATTCCTCCCACGAATTTTCCTATTTTAAAAAATCATGAAACTTTAAAATTCGTAGAATTATGCTTGAGCCCTTTTGTTTCTCAAATGCAAACCCTTGCAATTGATTCTCTTTCTTTTTCGTTTGTTTTGCAATCGCAATACAATTACAAACTCTAAATGAACTTCACGAACTAAAAAAAAAATTGTTGAATTATTGTTCTAATGAAATTCGAGGATTTTGGTAAATGTTTGTATAAACTTTTTCAGAGGCACCGAACCAACCTCAACTCATACTCAGTAGCGGACGAACCGGAGGATACAAATACGAAAAAGGAGAGAAAGTAGTGATCAGTTGCAGTGCACAATCTGGTCGGCCAGCTGCCAATGTTACCCTTTATTTCGGTAATTTTTTATTTTAATAATTGAGAAAAGAAAATTATTACTCAGTAGCAGAGACAAAATCATCAGATGAAAAAAAAGCTCCAACAAATAACACTCATTTTCTTTCTTTATTTCTCTCATTCTCAAGGTAATGAGCCTATTGGACGTGAATCCAGATCAACAATGTACGATTCGAATACAAATGACAATTCTTTGGCTGTGCAGAATGTATCTCGTAGTTTAGATTGGACCGATAATGGAAAAATTGTACGTTGTGTAGCTGAACATATTGCACTTGATAAACCCAAGGAATCACAAGTAGAGCTTGAAGTTTCGTGTAAGTAAAATGAAAAATTACGGAAATTATTGATAAATAAAATTGTAGGATTTTGAAATTCTATTGGGAGCTACAATTTTCTTGAAATTATCAATTTTATCATTAGATGGAAGTTATTTTCCCCGAGAATTGTGCTTCGAGCTGAATTTTTATGATTTAATCAAAAAAAAAAAAATTGATGTTACGAGTTCGAGTTGAAGATATCGAAGGAAAAATGATCGCGCAGTAAAGTCGACCTACTTCGGTTTTTTACTCAATCAATGAAGTATTCATTTTCACAATATCTCGGGGAAAGTATCGGGTTCAGATAAATTGATCAAGAAAACTTGTTCGTAGCCCATTAAATTCTCTAGAAAAAAGAAACCTAAACAACATACTTGAAGTTCATGAAAATTGAAGTTTTCTCGGTGAAAACTAATGCTTGATGTGTTGTTCCACGTGTTCATGCCCCTGACATTATCCAAAATTATAATCACAATTTAAAAAAAATCGTATTAAATGATAATATTGAATAAAATTATTGTCAAAATATTTCAGATCCACCACAAAAAATCCCAGACATCCAGCGCTTCGGTTACGTAATTGGTCATCCTGGTATAATAAACCTCACAGTATACGCAAATCCAAGACCAAATTTTGTTTGGAGAGTAGATGATGAACCGATTAATGAGGGACATACCGATAAGAGCCAACGTTTAGAGACATCAACAGCACGAGAAGTGGTAAAAATTCATCCACAAATTCTAATTTACTCCCACTGGAGAGAATTCTGTGCTATTAAAATCAGTTCCATGAATTCATTTGTTTTCACGAAAATTTTCAACCTTAAGCCATGTTGATACGTAGAAAACAAATGGAAAATCCAATAATCCTTTGAAGTTCACTCAGAGCTCTTAAACAGACGTCTGTAACTTTGTTACTACCTGAAATATTATAACTATGTCATTATCAAAGAGACAGGACGTTGCAATTTAAGTTGGTGAAAGCATTTTAATAAAGTCAAATGCTCAAACACAAATGGAATACTGTCACTTTCGTTGATATTTTTAAATGCTACTTGTTCTTTCTTCTTTTACTCAGAGAGTCCTTGAGTTGTGTGCTCCCCAAGATTGAAATTATCCAAGAAAATTTTAGGAATTTCTAAAATTTTCACAATATTCAATTTTCATTAAAAGAAAATAAGTAGAAAAAAAAAGTTTTACATTATTTTTCGAATACCTTCGGAACGAGTGGGCTTAGAAGAAATTTTCAGTCCACAAAAAAGTTCTATTAGTAAATTGTTCTGAACCTCAGTGTTCTCGAGATATTCTCAAAATGATGAAAATCATGATTTTTCTAATTATTCTCCTTCGAATAAATTTCAATCTTTATTCATGCGAATTAATAGACGATTATTTACGCAATTCAACAGGGCAAAGGTGCATGGTACGTTGAATTGAAGATTGACAGTGTCCAAAAGTCTGACACCGAAAAAGTATACCTCCTTCAAGCAGTAAACGTCATAGGAACTGAAGAATATAAAATAGCACTTTCCACTGCGAGTGAACCAGAAGGTAAATAATAATTTTTTCTACCAATTAAAAATGGGTGTAAGAATATAAAGATAAATCAAATTGAACAGTGCTTCTGTACAAACTAAACTCAACACAATACGTAAAGTCAATTATCACATTTTAAATGGATGAAGAAAAAATGAAAATATCTTAATCACTTTATTAACACGCTAATTCACAATATTCACGCGATTTCACAAATTTATTGTCGTAAATTGTCTAACGGCTAAAATACCTTCACCGCATGCTCTCACGCAGGAGCTCTCTCGCACCTCTATGGTAAGCTCTCCGGCATTACGCACGCACTAGGTAAATCTCACTTTTTTTAATATTAATAATGAAGAAATGACTGAATGCATTTTTATTTGATTTTCATCTCAGATGAATTTTTCTCGGTGAATAAGTAACAATTCTCTTTTTTTTCGCAAGCTGTTATTGGCCAATTGAGATAGTTCTCACTGCAGAATAAATTAAGTAGTGAAGGAGTAATGGAAGACTGGTCAAAAAAATATGTGTACTTTAATTTGTAAATATCTCGAAAAAAACAAGGTTTAGGAGAAATCATCAAGAAACATTTTTTGTAGTCCCGAAAATTTCCTACAAAAAATATTTATTGGAAACTTTTCCCAAACCTATTTGTTTCAGAGATATTTGAAAAATAATTTGCCACAATTTATTTACTTATCTTTCTTTAAAAAATCCATTACCGAATTATTATTTCAATGAATATCTCGGAAATTAAGCGAGATACAAAAATTTTCATCTGCAAATAATATATTTACTGAAAAATTCGTATATTTTCTTGGAATGAATGAGTTTCATAATAATATCGACTTTTAAAGCAGCTAGAAGCTTGAATTTTGAAGCTCCCGTCGGTTTATATCGGAATTGATGAAAATAAATTTTTGAATTCATCTGTTGTGAATTTCAAATTAATTAAATTCGACGTTGAATGATTTTTTTCCTCTAACGAGTTGAATATTCTTGCATTACGGTGATATTTAATCCAAACTGTAATCGGATATTCCAGCCAGGCTCATTCTCTGAAAATGTAGAGGATGGAAAATTCATCAGTTCATTAAAATTTTAATGAAATTTTCCTTATTATATTCAAAAATTTTAATTTAAAATAATCATAGCGAAATTAATACCTAAAAATTTAATTAAACAATTCTAATTTTCATATTAATAAATTTCCATTGAAAAGCTTGAAATTAATTAATGTCCTGCTGTTAATCAAATATTTGAATTTAAAAAAAATTGATTTTCATTTTCTATTAAGTTTTTGAAATAATAAATTTCTTATCATTTCATTTTTTCAATAATTTTCATAACTATTAATATTCGCAGGTTTGGAACTCGATACAGGATACATAATTGGAATCGTCATTGGAATTTTGGTGCTTCTTCTTCTCGTTTCACTCATTATTTTTGCCCGCGCAACCGGTCGTTGGTGCTTCGCAGGTGAGTCTCATTAATAAAATATTAATAATAGCAAAAACATTTAAATTTAAATTGTTATATATAGAAATGAACGAAAAAAATGGAATAAGAATTCCCTTCCAATTGTTCCTAAGATAGTTACCCTAGAACGGTTCCTTGCGTTGAACATTTTCCTCTTTTACAAGACGAGAAAAAAAATTAAAATTAAAAAAAATTAAATACGTTTGGAAAAGTCAGTCGAAGCTCATAATAATCCAAAAACAAAAACCATCCAAATTCCCAAATTCGCGATTATTTTTTTTACAAGAAAATAATAACGTGACAACATTATTTTGGTGAGTTATGGTAAAAACAACAAAAAAATACTGTCTTGTATGTTGTGCGGCTACAACGATAATAGGACAGCATGCAAGTCGGGCCAAGTAAAGATTACGGAGATACGACAACATTATCCATGCGTATCCGTACTCTAGCAATGATAATTTCCAGGGGTAAGTCAGCCTCGACAACCCAAGAAAACCAAAAGAAAAAAAATGCCAAATGAAAGATTCATTATAGCCATGAAAAGAAAAAAAATTCGCAATTTTTAATTTCTATTCTTTATTTTTTTATTAAAAATGAATTGCCAATTTTTGTATTAGAAATCTTTTTTTTCATGCAAGAATGATCCCAATAGGAAACTTGCATATTTTTCTATCAATAAATTAATAGACATCGAAGAATAAAAAATTTTCAAATGCTCTGAAGTTGCAGTAAGGAAAATTCATCACATTTAAGTGACGTTGAACCATTTCAGTAAGAATAGTAGAAGATTGGAAGGCTCTGCCACTTCCAGGCTGTTTGAAAAGAGCGAATTTAATTGCGAGGAAAGTGAAAAATTAGAGACTATTGATGCAATATGAAAGAAATGTGCAACTTCCTTATTGATAATTTTTTTTTCTTTCAATGGCTAATTGCAAAGTTCGTCATCTCTCTCCACCGTTCATTCTACCCCTTTCGCCCCGTCCACCATTGTACTCACATAATCATCAGTCGCCACAGACATAGATAATCCTTGAGCCTATTGATTAGTTCAACACACTCGGCACAAGCACGTCAAAAGTCAAGTGTCGTCGTCGTCAAAAAAAAAAAACAGTAATCCCAATATTTTTTTCATTTTAATGATTTTTATTGTCGTTCCCCCCTCTAAAATGCATGGAACGACACAGACTCATTTATTTACACTTCAGTACTCGCTCTATAATACTTTAGACTATCGATCTGCCATAAAAAATAATGAGTTCTTTTTTTTTTTGTATCTTCTCCCGTCGAAAATGCATGGAAGCCCCTTAGAATCAGTGGATACGTTGTTGCATGCATCGAGCGCAGTAATTGCTTTTTTTAGAATTTTTTTTCATCTCTTTTTTCAATTCTTGAAATTAGAAAAAAATACCTATGAAGAAGAATAGATGATGAATCACCACAGTGGCTTTCACTCGCTGCAGGATATTGTTATTGATTTTTTTAAATTCTTTTTAATCTTGAAAAATTTATTGAGTTTATGTAACAAGCAACCCTTAACAATCGGCGAAGGCAAGTGTGGTTGAAGCTCTCATAATTGAGAATTAAATCCTCATAATCATTGGTTATTTGATATTCGATTATTTATCATAAAAATCGAGAAGAATGCTTTTTTATATTCAATGAATATTCATAATGAATTTCTTTGAATTATCGCGAAAACTCAAGAAGATAATCGTATTCCTTACAACAATTTCTGTATTCCTCACATTTTTAGATATTCATCTGCTTCTATAAACACCTCAGAATGTATAAAGGATACAGAAATTTTAGTTTGAAGATTGAAGATAAAAATTCGAATTTAGAGAAACTGAAAAGGCATTTTTCTCAATTGTAAAAAAATTGCAGCTCGAGCATGTAAATACTTTCACTCTCTCATTGCTTATCAATATCATTGTTAATATCACTGTTGAATAATTATTTCACGATTATTTGTTAGTTAGAAATTACTATTAAAAACACAAAACAATTGGTACACAACATTAAACAAATTGATGAAAAAAAAAATCGAAAACTTTCGTCCATCAAATTTTTTTTGACAATGCCAATTTCACGCATGCAACATTATTTGTGCGTTAATGACAATTTCTTTTTCTTCATCAAAAAGATGGAAAAATTGTGATAATCACAAATGCACAAATACACAAATAATGAAGTAATAATGCCAAAAAAAAATTCACGCAATTATCACTTGACACACGCTATTGCCTTGACCGATCGTGGCGTTGCTTGTTGCAGCGAGACGTCGCGGTGACGAGGAGGCTACTGATGGAGCTGGTGCAGGAAGTGAGGCACACATAACACCTGGTGATGATGATGATGACCACGAGGATCCACACATTATTGATGAAAAAATACCACACGGTGGACAAGAAAATCCAATTCATGCCAGCACTGAGTACGTTAATGGACGCACTGACATCAAGGATATGCAGAGAAAGGACGAGAAGACGGATACGCCAGTGTAAAGAAAAGAAAAAAAAAACATTATAAATTAAATATAGTTTCCAGCCCCTCGATGTCATCGCACTCGCCACTGAACAATTTTTCATTTACCAACGGAGTGCGCTACGAAAAATTCTTCATAGGAAATTTAAAAAAATGTAATTTTTTTTTATTTCAATTCTTTGGAGACAACTCTGAAAATTAGGGAAATAATATTTAGAATTTAGGATCTAAGAAACTTCACGATTACTTCAGTTTAATGATAGAAATGAAGTAATTATGATTTTTATAAAATAGCGGAAGAATGTGGAATTTTTGAGGTGTGAGACTCGTGAAGTAGATTGACACTCGGTATGATCAGACGTGTTTATTTCAGATGTAGAAACCTCAAGTTTCAATGTATTTTATCATAGTTCAGTAGCGAAGAGGTGAAATTAGATCCGTCAATTTTTATTCAGAATCACTTTTCCTTAAATATCTCAAGATCTGATGGAGCAGCGGGATTTTTCATAGGGATTTTCTTTTACAAAAAAAGTCTCGATGAAACTTCTTGCATCTGCCGCCAATTCCGAGATATTACACGGAGAAGAGCTTCAAAATTGTCTAATCTCATTTTATCTCTTCTCATTTTTTTAAAATCTCCAAATTCATAATGTATTTAATTATCTGAACCATCGCGAGCATTTTATCATTATTTTCTTTAATTTTTTCACCCGCCATTGTGGCACTCCGAGCCTCCGTGTGATCTAGTGTTACGTGTGAAAGAGAACTTCTGATTTTTCGTATTATTTTTTTTTAACCATTTTTTTCAACTCCTGAGAATTCTTTTATCACTGAAAAAATTCTCCTTTGTAACGGTTTTTTACGCAAACATTCCTTCCATTTGTTCTGTCCAGCAATTTATATTCTTTTTATTTTCAACCTCACTTTTTTTGTTTCTTTTCCTCGTTCCTCGTAGATTTGTAAGGTATTTTTTTGTCCGTGCACCAAACGTGTGTGATTGCATTTCATTGTTTCTCACGTGATAAAAGAAATAAATAAATGAACAATTTGAAGTCTAAACGAAAAAAAAAGAGGAGAATCGATAGGTCAAAGAATCTCAATTCAAATCAATGAATCTCTTTGTTCAATTTTGAAAATACATGCCTTAATTAAATTTCCGTTTCTTCATTTTGTTCAAATGGAATTTAATAGTAGTTTTGATTAATTTTTCCTTTCTACTCTTTTGACGTGTGTTT
Organism: Aleiodes sp. PSUC_FEM 10030003; assembly: GCA_018902275.1. Lineage (NCBI taxonomy): Eukaryota > Metazoa > Arthropoda > Insecta > Hymenoptera > Braconidae > Aleiodes > Aleiodes sp. PSUC_FEM 10030003. Next base: position 8,821 of record JABSMS010025019.1, read on the forward strand.
GAATAGATTAATAATTTATTTTTCACGAAAATAATAAATGTTTTGATAGAATCATTAAACTTAATTACTTTTCTTGTTTTAATATTATTTTTGATAGACATCAGTTTAAGACTGATAAAAATATTATCAGATTTTTTTTAGTAATTTCAATTGGTTTTTGTATGTTATTAAAATGTACTTCAGAATCATAATTTTGTGTCGATAAAAAATACATTCCATAATGTAATAAAATAAATCATCAGTTATTTTTTATTTTTTTTCTTTTAAAATGATAAATTCCACTTTCATTCTTTTGTTGTTCCAAACATTTTTTTTTTGAATATTTAAAGAATAAAAATAAAGCTGGTGAAAAAATGGAGACTATTGACATTTTGAAAATTATCAAAGTAAAATGAATTAGTTTCGTTTTCCTCGAGAAATCTAAAATTTTTCTGATGACTCAATGGCATAGAAAATTCCATTCACGTTTCTTTTATTCTTAAAATATTCATAAAAAATGTCTGAATCAAAATAAGAAATCTCATTTGCTTATTTTAATATTCTAAACAAAATGGGAAGAAAAAACATGAAAAAAAAGTAAAATAATTCTTTTTCCCCGTCCAGTTTTCGTGTGGATTGCCCTATGTTATATGCATGATAACATACGTGCACGCAATCATAATGTTAGAATTTTTCTACATAATCCGGAAGTCATATATATATTTTTTTTTAATGTAGAAGTTAATTAATACACTAATTTAATTGATTAAAATAACGAAGAGAGTAATAACATAATGACTCAATTGTTGTGAAATTTTCTAAACGGACTTTTTTACACACAAGAAAGAAAATCATTTTTCCATTAAATTCAATTGTCATACAATTTTTGATATTCGATCAACAACAAAAATATCACCTTAATTACTTCGACAATAACCATCCTTTGTACTTTTGTAGTCATATTTTTCACTTGTCCTCAAAATCTCAAGCAGAAACAAGTAAAAAGTTCAACGAATTAAAAGTGCTAAGATCGTTTGAAAAATTTTGTTGTCCATTATTTCGTAAATATCTCCCTAACGATTGGATTTATCAAAAATTGTCAAGATACCATTTTTGTAGAGAATTTGATTGACTCCAAAAAAGATCTCCTGTTAAATTATCATAAACCTCATTGTTTTCGAGATATTTCCGAAATAATCTACACTTAATTCTCATACTTTCCTTCTCACTCTTGAAATCGCGAAAATAACGAAATAAAATCCTCGTTCCTCACTTGCGGAATAATGTTCAATTTTTTTATTCGTTTTTTTATTCACTATCAATTAAAGAACGATGTTACCGAATCCCCTAAACCTAATAAACACGACACACAGAGACACGCCTACTCATTGAAATAAGAATATCCTTTTTCTCTCCCCTTTCCTTATATAGTCTGGATCACGTTTTTCACTTAGCAAAAGAAATGCGCGGCGAGGCGGAGGGAGGAGGGGGAGGAGGGAGGGTTGGAGTTGATAGCGTTGAGTTTTTTCGATATCCTTTTCAATAGATGATTCATGAAAACTGTGAGAATTTTATGAAGAGAGTTTTCACCCGGTAGGATCATCTCGGATATAAGCTTTCTCTCGTCTCTTGCATTTTTTTCCTATTTTTTTTCAACGTTGAGGAGAAAAAAAATTGCTTCATTCATCTTATCACTCTCCTCCCCTCCGCCGCTCTCTCCCTCCCCCTTTAACATTAACTACATGTTGTATATATCAAAAATATATAT
>JABSMS010025030.1:0-10567 GCA_018902275.1 Aleiodes sp. PSUC_FEM 10030003
ATAAAAAAAGGCGTAAGTTAGTATTTTTATGAAAAAATGAATGTAGATTCAATTCTTGTAGATTTTTAAAAAATGGCACTTACGCCCTTCTGACTCTAGAGTGACGATATGATTGAGTTTCCGAGATATTCAATGAAAAATGAAAGTGAGACAACTTCGTTCTCAACGTTCCTTTATCGAATTTTCCACTGAAATTATTTATCCTGTGTTGCCCCAAAAAGTTTCCATTCCGTTCTCACTAATGCACTAACAAAGTTCGAATCCCATCGATCTGTTTCATCTCAGTTATTTACTTTCTGAAGAATTATTTAAGTATCCAATAATATTGGACTGATTCTCTTCGTTACACCGAGACTGTTATTCCGATTTCTACTCGACGAATCCAATAAACAATTAAATACTCCTGTTTCAAAAGTTCGCCTAGCATTACTCGCTACATAATACAAAATACTCAATCGGCTATTCTCTGGACTTCGATATTTTTCTCGCCTGTTCAATAATTCGTTCGATCGATTTTTATTAAAATTTCATGTGAAACTCGAGTTGTGAAATTTGTAAATACATTTGCATTGTTTCAAAGTTTTCTACAAAAAGCTTTTCATTAATTTTTGTTTGAACCAATTTCCTATTTTTTCGAGTACCAAAGGCCTCCGATCACCAAAAAAAATCAGCTTCAATTTATTTTATGAAAACGGAAATTGAGAGGAATTTATTCGCGAATAAATTCACCAGAAAAATTATGGTGGAAAAAAAATTGAAAATCGCGCGTAGTTTAGTTTGAAAATATCTCGGAAACTTTGAGATTCAGAAGAATTTCCCAAAAGCTTTTTGTAGCGCGGAAAATTCTCTACGAAAAGCCTCCCAAACATTTTCCTCTAAATCCACGCGTTTCGAAGATATCTGCAAAAGAAGCAACAAAGAATTTCTCGATTTCCTTCTTTACTGATTCTCTGAATAAATCTTTTAAAAATCCATTTTCTCGTTCAGTAATTTTATTCTTAATCCACTTACTTACCAGCTCGGCCATCGTATCCATGCTCATCATCATCATGTTCCCCATTATCTTCACCAGCGATTCCCTGTGTGTGAATAACTTGCGGAATTTCTGTGTAAAAAACAAGTTAAAGAGAACTGATAAATAAACAAGAGAGAAGCAAGAAGAAATAATTATCAAGCAAGTAATTAAATGAACGACATTTTCCACAACATCCCTGACTAATTTTTAAATTAATTAGTAGCAACATAAAATGTTCGAATGGACACTTAATCCGTACTTTTGTAAACACGTTTTGTGTGTGGGAGAAATTTAATTTCCAACAATTTTCAATGTGTAATTTAAATTATTTTTTATTTTAATACGTGCGATGTTGTCGATTGACGAGTTCTGTTGATCATTATCCCATCTGCTTTTTTTTATTTTTTTATTTTCTCTTAAATAAAAAAAAAGCACAAGGATGCTCGACTGGAATTCGCGTGATGATGGTTATAGTGTTGAGATGTGAATGCATATCCTACTTGAATGAATATAGTGGGGATGATTATGGATGTGAAACGTAGTTGGAGTGAGATAAGTCGAGCATAAGTTATCGACTGTGGGTTGGACGATGCGTCAAGCCGCCCCACCAAATAAGGGAGGCATAAATAACCAGTTGGATATACATACATGATTTTTTTTCTTTTATTTTTTTATTTTGCGTGAATGTTTTTGCGTGCGAAACTCAACTGAACAATTACGCGAGTGAATGATAATAAATGTTGGGGTGATCGAACAAATGTTTCGTTGATTGTAATTAATTTTTTTTCATCATTTTTACGGGATTTATTTGGGATAATGAAGTTGACGGATTTTCGGAACCGGAGATATTTGCAAAAAACTGAAGAGAAATCGAAGCGGAAAGTGTTGGACCTCGAATTTTCTTCCGGAACAATAAAATGTTAAAAAAATTCCCAAAAATCAATTCTAACTCATGCTTTCCATCTACAATTTTCTCAGATCAATGAATTTTATGAAAAAAAAACATTTTACCCCATCTTCCCCTAGCAACCAAATAAAGACGCGATTTTTTTGTTCTCGTCAAATTTTTCAATTTTTTCGATAAAGTTAAGAAAACCCTGAAAATCCATCAACTTTTTTGTAAGTGATAAGCAAAAAGTGTCATTTTTTTCGATTTTCAAAATACCTAATAGGTTGAGAGACATCGATGAGGAATACTCACTGACGCATGGGGCAATGTGAGATCTGCTCTGCTGATAACCTCTCGCGCATCTGTTGCAAGTTGTCCCGGTTACTCCGTCCTTGCAGGGACACTGACCTGAACTTTGGTTGCATGTTTTTCCTGATGCGCCAATTAAGTGACAGTCGCACGCTGAAACATTAAATGTGTTTTAAATTATTCGAATGATTTGGATCCGAAGGAAAATCATTAATTATGCAAGGAAGGAGAGTGTACTGTGGCAGTTTAAAAATTCCATCATTAATTTGCTAAATTACGGGATAATAAAATGACACTCTTCATTATTTCGCTGAAGTAAATTCAAAAACGAATAAAATTTCAATAAATCTAGAGATCTACACTGTTGGAGAAAAAGTGAAAATTCAATGTTAATATGGGCATTAAATTTTAGAAGCTCAATTTTAATTCGAATTAGGACAAAATTATCTCTGAAATTTCATGTTTCATGGAAAATTCAAGAGCCATATCGTCGCCCCAGAGTCAAAAGGGCGTGGGTACCATTTTTAAAAACTGAGAAATTAAATCTACATTAATTACTTAATAAGAATAATGAGTTACGCCCTTTTATTAATCAGCAAAAAAATAGCGCTTACAAACTGAATTCTTAAATACAGTTAAAAAATTAAATAAAATATCAACTTGAATTTTCTATCAATCGGAAATTCAACAGAACGTGGCCTTGAATTTTCATGAATTGTCTAAAATTTCATTTATTCACTGAATAATCCACTTCAAATGCGTACGAAAATTCATTTCAAAGAAATTTTATCGGTAATTAGCGAAGTAATTTCTAATCTCATGTGAATCTTTTCATAATAAATTAATTAATAAATTTTGGGAGATAAATTTCGTGGAATTTCAAGTTGACTGAAGTTCCTTAAATATTTCAATATTTTTTCTTTGAATTTCAAATAATAATTTTCTAACAGTGTACGTATTGTTATACATACATATGAATTCGCAATAATAATAAAATTTTCAAGTCCCTCGAAAGCTTGAACGTGAACTGAATTTTTCTCCCTTTTTTATGACCCACATCGTAAATATTATGACAAGTACTTTAGCTGTCATGGATTTAGTATTTATTTTAATGTTAAATTTTCGAATGTAACTGAAGAAGAATAGTTAAGCAATTCTTTCTGTTTTTTCAATTTTTTTTTATTCAAATACTTTTAAAATCCCACAATACAAAACTCTTTGTGTATTGTGTATGTCTGTATGTTTGGGTGAATGATATGGCGTGGGCTGCGCGCTCGTCTCGCCCAATGATTTATGGAATCAATCAGCGGACGAAGCGTCGTTAGAGAGGTGAACAGTCGTATAGAGAAACGCGTGGGCCCAGATAACGGCCAAATGAAGAGGACAACTGGTGAAATAGTTAGGATTGATAGACAAGCCCCTACCAAACATTCCAATGTGAATTTCGAATTTCCTCGAACGTATCAATTACCAATTAGACGAATATAATTGATACATTGATAAATGCATTGTGGTTGTAATTTAATCATCGTTAACCTAAATTATCAATAGGTTTGTGTGGTAGAATTCATTTATGAAATTGATTAAACCAATTTTTTTCATGGGGAGAATTGAAGAGATGCGGTTGATAAATATGGTGCGGGCTTATTTTTGAAATAAATCGGTAATTATGAGGTTTAAAAGAATTTTGTTGGGAACCTTTATTGTAGGTAATGAAATTTCCTACGAAAAAGGTCTTTTGGTGAAGTCTCATGAAGCAAATTATTTCATCGCTTCCGGAAATCTAAAAAATCGGAAAAAAATTGATTGGATAACATAAATTTTGACAGTAATGTCATCAAAGAAAATTCATTTTGTTTTAAAGAGTTTAATGTTTGATGGCTCGAAAATTCTGCGAGAGCGGAATTTTTGTAGAAATCTTTTTTGTAACTCTCATTTTTTCCCGCGAAAGGGTCCACATGTAAGTTTCGCAATTTCGCTTAATTTCCAAGGTATTCTTAAATTAAAAAATAAACGATTGAAAAAATTGACTTATCCTGTATTACTTCTTCACTACTGAATTCACATTTGAGGAAATACACGGAGAAAAATTATAAAAAAATTCCGAGGAATGTAGAAAAATACCACCTTCGATTCCGCACTAAAAAAATGAGAGGTCGACTGCACTCGAGTATGCTGGAATAACATGTCAACTCTTCAAGCATGTTTTAAAAATTAAACTCATCAAAAAAGTGAACAAATTAATGATGATTCCCATCAATTTAATTCATATCGGAAAATTCATTCCATCAATTTCATGAATCATATCTAGATTCATGTGGTCACTTATTACTTATTAAATACACGCTGAAAGTGACCCTCAGCGGTTCAACACGTCGCATAAATCAATGATATAACATGATGGTTAAATTTATGTAGCCAGAGCAAATTAATTATAATTTACCATGTTCCCAAGTCTTGTATTTCAATAAAATACTTCACAAATTTGTTTTCGTAATAAACTAACAATTCCGTATTGATTTCTTTTTCTCTCCATCTTGATTGAGCAGACAATCTGACAATTTGCGGAAGAAAGAAGTCAACAAAAGGGTCAAGCAATAAAAAAAACAAAAAAAAACAAAGGGGTCAATGTTTTCGATATAAAAGAGACAATGACAACTTAGATAAGAAATTCAGTTCAGTGATCTGCAAAAGGTTCTGTTACTCTCTCGAGATATGAAGAGAGCAGAAGGAGGAAGAGGAGGAAAAAGTAGCTTTGTGGTAGTTAAAGCGTATATAAGATAGTATTTTTATTCACAACAGATATACTGGTACTTTATCGCATTTATCATGCTTTAGATGAGGGAGATGAACCAAACGAGTTGGTAGTTTATAAAGCCAATCCTTCTTTCTCATGTCTTTTTTCATCAGTTTCGAACACCCACGCAATTTCAGTGTCCATTAAATTGTTATGGAAAATTAGGAAAAATTTATTGATTCCATTTTTCATTGAACTAAATTACTTGGAAGATAAAACGCGATAAAGGAAATTTATTGTGCAGTTTTTGGGAAATATCTAATAATTTTGGTGAAGCGGATCAAGACCTACAAAAAAGGTTTCCATAAAAAATTTCATATCTTACTTAGATTCACTAGAAAGAAAGATAAACTTTCTTACATTCCGAAATTTTTCCTTTTTTTTAAACAAAAAAATTTTAAAATAATTTTTTTCCCTTCAAAATACTATCTGCGTATTATCTTATAAATAAACTTCTTTATTGGATAATTTTATTTGCATATTTCTCGTATATTTTCTACTAGGGGCTATATTCAACTTAGTAGACACGTAATGCGACTCGCTTTTCTACCCAACTATCCCTGAGAGTCGTACAATATTTGCAGTAGACAAACAGAAGTTTGTCGTACTCAGCTAGGGATTTATTAACATCGAGTCAACAAGACTCGCCCTCGTGTGCCAAACTGCTTGGTTACTACCAATCTTTTCTCTCTTCTTTTCCCATTTAAGGCCTCCTCTCATCCTTCCATTCTCAATCATTCACTGGAATCAATGAATTATATTTAAATTCATATTTTCAGTTCAACAAGTACTGTTCAATTACTATTTAACTTTCTTGCTGAACATAAAGTCAAATATTGACAGACTCTCTCTCATTGGAAATGAAAATAGATATTCACTTTTAGAGTGAATGTTTCTTTTTTAAAATTCAAATTAATTGATTCTTTCTTGACGATTGAATGTAATGAATTATAAATTAATATTCAACAAATTTTCCTTTAAGAAAAGCGATGAATTTATAGATCGCGAGACGATGAAATGTAAATCAAAAAATATTAAGAAATAAAAAAAAAAAAGTTCGATATTGATTGACTGTTTCTTATTGGAAATGAAAATTATTCAGTTTTCGAGTGAACGTTTCTTTTTTTTCCACGAAAAAAATTAATTGATTCTTCCTCGACGATTGAATTCGATGAATTAAAAATTAATATTTAATAAATTATCCTGTGTTAAAAAATAGCGATGAATTTATAAGTCGAGAGATGATAAAATGTAAATCAATTCATAAATTCACAACGTCTCAATCCAGTGCATGGCAATTTATTATACACTTCAGTGGTGTAAGTTGCCACAGTTGTATGATGCAGACACTCAGTAATATACGCGAATACCGATGAAATGTACTCTACTACTCCTCCGTCTCTTTCTATATCCATTACGTGTCGAGTTCAAGTTATACCTGTGTATATAACTCTCAACGACGTTTCTTCAACGTATCAATCGTCCCACGCACGTGCCAAAAGGATTTTCTACCCATCTTAACTACACCTCCTTTCTTTTACACACTTGTGATTATAATCGTCAGTGTCATTCTTGCGAATGAAATATAGATATAAAATCGTGTAATCCGGAAGTGAATACAAACGCAAATGAGTCATTGTTCTTTAGAATTTAACATAATATTAGATTTTGTTTGAAAAATTTTAAATTTTAATCAATTAAGAGGATTTCATGAAATTGTGTGGGGCGAATATTTTAGTTGGATAATATAACGCATCGAGGGATTAATTTTCGCTGAGAAAAGATTTTTATGAAAAATCTAAAAGAGTTACTTTCTTCCTCGACGTTGGAGGTAACCCACATTACAAGCAACCGAGGGTGAATATTAGAGGTTTTAGAAAAAAGCTTTTATGGAGAAAGAAACTCTTCCGCTTATACGTGCGTAGTGTATCTTTCATGCGAGAGACGAGGCTGGTGAAAAGCGGCTAATTACGATCATATCAAGCCTCAGTGTGAGTCTTCATCCTTGTAAAGGAAAGGAGAAGAAAGGAGAAAAAAAAGAGGAAAATGTGTGAGGGCTTGGTGAGCGTCACGATGTGTCCTCATCTTGTCATTTATGCCGTATGAGCCAGTGGTTGAAATTATTTTTATATTTCTTTTTTAGTCTATTCATTCAGTTTTTGTTAATCAAGTATTTTTGAGATTCATCTGATAATTTTTTTAATTAATTTCTTTAATGTTTTGAACAATTTTATCGAAACAGGAGGATAATGATTTTGGTCATACACTGATAGAAAAAAATTGACGTTTCAGGGACGATCTGATGGTAATTTTCATGAGTGTGGCATTTAATTTGTTTCGATGGCAAGGTGGTTGTGAAATTTCAAAATTTCACATCGAAATGTATGCAGAAAAAAAATCTTGAACAACCTGTCATATAAAATAAAAACAATAATCCATCATGAGAATTATTTGTCATGGAAAAAAGTGCGAAAGATGCATGGAATATGGTCACCGCTAATTTCCATGGCGGAATGCCATCACTTTTTTTTCTACGTGAATATTTCTATTCGAAAGCAAAACCTCAATTTTTCAAAAATATTCATAATCCCATATTTACTTTTTAAAATAACTTCAAAAATTGTCGGTGAAGTGGCCTGAAATTTTTACTGATAGCTCGTTATGGATTCATCTACGTTATATAACAAAAAAAAATTATATCTATTCAAGAATATCCATGATCGGGTCTCCTTAATCAAACAAAGCGCCGTATGTAATTCGAGTTTTAATATCCTCTGTGTCTCGAATCATTGAAGCGTGACGATGAGTGATTTTTTCTTATTTTATTTTGCCAAACGCGGTAATAGTCGCGGATTTTTTCGTATAAATAGAGCCGCGGTGCGCACTGTGCATCACAATATTTTTGATAGTTGATGAACTCTGTAGCTCACATCTCGCAATAAGGTATGTTCATATTTTACATTGAAATATTTCGAATACATCAGAGATCTGACTGTTAGTGTTTGTGCAATTGAATTATTCGAAGCAATTTTTTTATGATGAATATAAGTGAACGCTTCCTCATTCCAAGGAAACTCTTCAGTACTTTGATACGTAGAGTGTCCGAAAATTCAATGAAATTGTAATCATTTTCATTGAGAAAATGTACATATCAAGGTTCACGGAATGAAAATTATGGTCTAGTAATTTTTCAGACAATTTCATTGATTAAAAATTGCTTTCGATAAATGTATGCATAATTCTTCGACGGTTCTCTCTGATTATGTGAGAATTTGGTTTTAATTCAGAGTTATGGAATAATTTGAAGAAAGCATTGTTCATGAGTACATTTCATTGTCAAATTATGATAAAAATGGAGTAAATATTACTTTGGGTTCTCCATATTAATTTTCAAAGAAAGCTGTACACCAATATACCAAAATCCTTAATCATCCGTCATCATCCGCAAACCGTGAATTTGAATGTTGATATAACTAAATTTGTTGTGAGGCATATTTTTATATATGCGCCTCATTGCTGTAAATTGTGGAATATCATCCTTTATCATCACTTCTGTGGAAATTTTTTTCTATACAAAATTGAAACCTAACATTCCACTTATAAATTAAAGTTAATAATGTGGCTGGTGATGAATGCCGCGGGATGAATAAAAGTTGTGTAATTTATTTATACAATCGGTACACGGATATCCAACAAAAATTTAAATTCGATTATTTTTGAGGAGTCAAAGTACATAATTACCATGTATTTATCAGATAAATCATCTGATAAGCTTCTTCACTTTCAAGAAGCAGAAGGATTCTTTTTTCTGCATTATTTGAATTGTCGAAGCTGCAATCTTTTGGATCTTGTCGAATTTCTTCTTTGCAGATGAAGGGATATGTCATTTTTGGAATAATGATGATTCTGCTTTTGACCACGAATATTGACGTTATCACGGCCAATTGTATATCTGCGACTTACAGAGGTGGTTGCGTCGTTTCGCAGAGCGATGGTTGTAGATCTACTTGTGAAAAAGAAGGTAAAGGATCTGGGAGTTGTGAGACAGACTTCCAATGTTGGTGCAGCGATTGCTAGTTTTATGACCATGTCGATGAAAAATTCATTGTGAAATATTGTCAAGTATATGTTTATCTTTGAATAAAATTTTTTGAATAAAATCTTGATGAATTCGCGTGACAAATTAAAAAAATTGAAAATCCATAGAAAGGTTGGACGATGATTTTTTTAATCCCATCAATTTTAGTGATGAATTCTTCACTGCGAAGTTTATCGAAACTCGTTACTTTGCTCCGAAATTCTTATCACGAAATTTCATGTAAATAAATGGGAAGATATAATTAATTAATACAGCGATAACCACGTGGCACACCTATTAATATTTTTAAATCTTCAACGAAAATGAACAGCCTGATTTTTTTCACATTATTTACTTAAGTTAATGAATGTATCAGGTGTATATTTCGTTGGGTATAAATAGAGGTGTTTCGCGTCAATGTTCAGAATATAATTTTGACAAGAAGAAGCTCTGAAGAATATTGTTTTCCACAAGGTACGTTGGATATTCTATGTCAATATATTACATTATTCCAGTTTCATAACTTTGAGAATAAATCTATTTTTAAATTTTCATATGTGATCTAACATGAAAATTATTGAGACAATTATGAATATAATTGGACTGCACAGGGGATTCGAAACTAACGCAAATTGTATTATTGGGAGTTTTTGGGAGAACTAAAGCTCAGTTCAATATTGGCACCATATGTTTTCCCAATATTCGACCGGGAATATAATCCTATCATTGATTTAATATAAGTTCGTGAATCTTCCAATTAACGAAGTTCCGTGTAAAGATTCGTCAATGAGGAAAAACGGTCAATCATCTACCAAATATTCGAATATCAATATCGGCATCATATCGTCGCCCTAGAATCAAAAGGGCGTAAGTGCCATTTTTTCTTGGTGAATAATAAAAGGGCGTAAGTCAGTATTCTTATAGAAAAATGAATGAAGATTCAATTTTTGTAGATTTTTAAAAAAATCATAAAATTTCTAGTCAACTGAACTTTGTCAAATATTAGTATATTTTTCCGTTGAATTTTGGAAAATAATTTCCTGACAGTTGAGCGTTAATTTTTTTCCTTCTTAAATTCTTGTTCAAATAAAAAAAAAAATTCTTGTTCAAGATGAAGGGCCATTTAATTTTGGGAATAATGACAGTCCTACTTCTGTCACTAAACATTGATGGTACCTCGGCTGATCGTCTATCTGAACTCTACGAAGGTCCTTGTTTCTCATGGAATGGCCCAAAGTGTAAAAGTACTTGTGAGGAGGAAGGCAAACCATCTGGATATTGTGGTCAGAACTTCCAGTGTTGGTGCACAGAGGTTGGCGTCTGATTGCGTATTTCAAAGAATCACAAAGTTGCGGATCGTTTAGGATTTTAAATCTGGAGTTCACTCCATTTTTATGGTGCAATCTCAATGTAAATGATTGTGGAAATAAAAATAATTTAGCAAATAAAATAATAATAATAATAATTTTTGAGAAGGAA
>JABSMS010025031.1:0-27297 GCA_018902275.1 Aleiodes sp. PSUC_FEM 10030003
ATTTTCAAAGAAATATAAATTTTTTATATTATTGAAAATATATTTATTTCCCTACGGGGATAATGTATCACTCGAAGTTAATGATCCCGACTGTTACGTGATCGATGAACAGTAAGTTCAAATTACGATACGTCATATAGTTAGGTTATTCACGTTCAGTTGGCATGTATTATGCACAAAATCCAATGGATGCCGTGATATTTCAAGCACAAGGATAATGTAATATGGATGAAAATTTTCAGTAGCCGATTTAGATGAAACTGATGGGGCAAAGGTAAAGAAGATAGGGGGAGAGTTATATGATGTCTTGTACGTGCCAACGTAGTTGGCAAGTTTGCGTGTCCCAAGCTTTGACTTATGAATCAGCGGCTCGTCAAGACAAGACAAGTTAGTGACGGCCGGGTTATAGGAGAATATAAAGAAGTGAGAGAGTATTCACTGCTAACTGAGTATATGAGTATTTTCAAGCTAAATTCAGGGATGGGGTGAGGAGTAAGTTAAAGAGAATGTAATCAATCTATCATGGAAGGGCAGTCTTCATTTCGTTGATGGAAGAAAAACGAAGAATTATATTCCAACGTGAATTAAAAATTTTCATTCATTTAAATTTGATGTTCTCATGTAGTTTCTCATGCAACAAAATATTAACATCAAGCTAATTCATTTGCTATGGAATAAATTTAGAATTTTGCACTGGATTAACTTGTTACTTTATTAATTTCATAGAAAGGGAAAATCATGAAATTTAAATGTCCACAGTGGCGTTTAGATTTAAATTATTATTTGAGTTATATAAGTAGAGGTGGGGATAGAATTGTGTATGAATGAATATGAAATACACTGGGGGATTAAATTTTGCGAGTAGAAACACAATACTCACTATCTGCAGCAAGTTTTGTTGGGGAGTAAATGCTAATACTAGAATTAACTGCAACGAATCACTAGATTCGCGAATAGTTGGATTGTCAGTTGACTTGTGTTCTTTTATTATAATTTCATTATAAAATTGAAGCCTTCCATGAATAAGACAATAAAAGGCACCTAACTGGATAATTAGATATGGTGATATGAATAGCAGTAACTTAATTTTAAATTAAACCGGTTAAATTTAAGTTTGTGAGCTTCAGTTTTGGGAATACGCTGGAAAAGCTGAGTATCTCGTGGGTATCTAATTGAAATTTTCCCCAACGTTAATTAACAGCAAATCCCAGGCTGTCTCTCTTCGTCTGTTTTTAGAGAAAAGGTATGCGGTAAATGTGGATTTAACAAAAGGTAAAAAATAATTAATATCGTCATTGCATACTTTGAGAAGTCGAATTAATTTTGTCAGCATTATGATGCTAAAAATTCTGCAAATTTAATTAAGTTGAATTTAAATTTCATGAACATTATTTTATACCATTCCATTACTGAAGGAATAATCTATTAAAATAAATGAATACAGGATTTATTAATAAATTATTGGAAAATCAGTGAGTTAAATTAATTATGAATACAATTCGTAATGAATAAATGATGTGATGGATTGTAATGATAATAACACAGATTTAATGAAATTTCGTTAATTCCACTGTTAATATGAAAAATTAAATTAAATTCACCGTTAAATATTATCCAATTAACATGAAGAATAATTTTTAATGTAAACCAAATTCATTATTTATATGCCAAATGGTTTTTGTGGTGACAACTGAGGCAACACAAATGTACAATTCATTTGGTGAAACACTGATAACAATACCAATTTATTTGCGGTCAATTTTGTGGTTGGTTTATTTAGGTATCCACATAACCATAACGTACAATACATCACACGGTGATAATAAATTATGTAAACATATGCAGTATGATGTATGCATGAAAGTCAATCATATTTGGTGTTGAATATGAGAACACATTAATATCTCTTCATTATCAAATATAATGCATTACAACGTTTGCTGACAGTTGAATGATGAAAAATATTAATGGCAAAAAATAATAAAAAATCAAATAAAAATTGATGAAACAAATTAAGTTGACAAGTGTTGAGCCACAGTGCACAAACATCCCCCTCAAGACCATAGTTTCTCTCTCCCTCTGCCCCTCACAAAGTACATCTATCGACATGGAATGGCTGGTGTTACTCCCAACCGAGTTGTTATCCACCAAAACAACTCTACTTCATAACTCCAGAGACCACCTGTATCTAGCTCCCACTGTGGCCACGATAATTAATCTCTCCTAGAAACAACGTGTCACGTGGAACAACGAACTCGTAATAAACACAGGATGGAAATTTATGAAGAAGAAACGAACCCGTAAAATCATATCACATCCATTCATTTCTCACACTCATATGCGCTTCCTTCCTCTTCATCCTTCTCATTTTTCCTCCCCACTTCGCTTCTCGTTTAAATATCCATACTTTAATTTCATACGTCCATAGATATAACTATACATCATAACACTCACAAACTATACAAATTTGACCTGTGCATATTCAAACAGCATTATGTACTTTAATTTCTCAAAAGCACGATAAATTAATAACTAACGGAAACAGAAGAAAAGAGAAGAGAGAATAACGCATAACAAGGGAGAAAATAAATATGAGATAAATTTATACAGTAAACATATGTTTCCCCGGAAAGGGCCGTTGATAAAAGCATCGGGCTTCAGCGAAATGACGTCAAATATCTCCCGGATATTTTATGCCGTAGCATTGATTTTATTTCGTTGTTTTCCATATTTTTAACTCGCTAAAATGACGCAGGACATTCGCGCGTGGTATTTCGAATGTGGTCGTTGGCTCGTTTACAGTACACGAGGAAACATAATGACGTCCGAGCTCTCGCCTATGCAATTATTATAATGACCATGGAACCAAGTGACGTGATAGGATAACGTTGCTAGAGATGGGGAGATGGTTTGGGATGTAGTGTAGATAACTGGATTTGTCTGTCGTGGATATACTTGGTCGCGAGAAGCTGTGGAAAGCTAGTGTTTCACTCGACTGTACATTGATCCCAAGGGTGCAACAGTCTCAGCCAGTTTTCTCATTCTCCTCCTCCCCGCCTCTTCCCTAGAGCACTTGGACTCTGACGTGATTGGACCAAGTGCACTCGTTGTTTCAAATGCACTTGCTCATTTGTGCCTCAGAACTATTCATTTATATACATTTTCACATATCTCTACCAACAATTCCCTATTCAACAATTCCACTGTCTCTTTTATCATTCTCTCTTTCTCATTCAACTTATACAGAACGTGTACTCATTTTCGCATCCTCGCGTTATCATACGTATTGTTGTTACTGCACTATCGTTCTATTTTCCAGAGACCTAGTTTTCATTAAAATAATAATACAATATTGTAGTTTCTAGGTGAACAATAGTCACTTCAACGGTAATTTAATATCATGTGAATTATTTATTTGAATAGGATTTTATTAATAATTATAGTTAAATATTTATATTTCAGACATTTAATATGTGTCAAGTTTTCATGGAATATTGCCAACGTAATCTACCTCACGTATGTCATCCACCCGCCACCGCAGTTTCTGGCATAACGACAATTTATTGTTAAAGTTACCAGTCGTCTAACCTCAACTTTTCCCTTACGCACACACCCATTCATTCATCCTAGCATTATATTTCTCAACAGTTATAACATAACTTCGTATCTTTCCAAGTTGTTTCCCCGTTTTATTTTTTTAGGGGACATCGAAAAATAGACATTGACACATAAAGACGCGAAGAAAATGAGGGCAATCATCATTAATTGACGTCGGTCGTTAAGTTTGAATTTCCAGTAATTGCTCCAGATTTTAATCACTCAAGTGCAGATCACTTACCGACTCCGTGGTGGGAGATCGACCACATACCTAATGTTTCGGAATCGAAAAGAAAATACCAGGATGATATGAATGCTACTGTAACGAGAAAGGTCGGAGCTTTAATCTAACACTGATTTTATTCATTTTAATTCGCAAGAGGCAGCTAAATTTCGCCGGAATGAAATTATCTACGCGCTCAGTGACAAGAAGGTCCCGTACGTGAGGGGTTAAAATCTCAGTTCACATAATCAGTATAATAATCAGTATATTATGATCTGGGTATAAAATCCTACAGTTTCGCACTCGCTGAGAAATGATAACGATATTACGTCGTTGTTAGTGGCTAATGAGCCTAGAAATTGAAGAGGAACTGCAAAACAAATTGAATTCTTAAACTGTCGTTTCTCGCGCTGCGCCGCTTCACGTCTTGAAATCACGCTACGGCCGAAAAGAATGCTAAAAGTTCCCCAAATATATCTGAAATCGTTCAAAACTTTCTCTATGCTATAAAATCGCATAAAAATTGCAAAAAAAAATATTTTGCTCGAGTTTGTCTTTAATATTGAACATATATGAAAATAGGAGAAGACGGGATGGATGGAGAATGAAGAAAAAGTATGAAGGATAAGAATTGTATTCGAAATTTGGAGGATTATTCCCAAAAATCCATCAATTGCACATAATGAAGTACATTTTATGAATCCGACACTTAACAACATCAACGAGCCTAATGCTCTCAATCCGAAGGAAACCGTTGGTCGACGGGTGTGAATAAGAAAGGTTACAAGAAAAGGAATTTATCAACGTGAACGACCCTCTGATCGAATCTTTGTGATGTAATCTCAAGAATTGAGCTTGCTCTGTTAAAAAATTCAATGAATTTCTACAAGTACTTCAATAAATTATTAACACTTCAGAATTTAGCCATATAGGAATTGTTGAAATTTCATAAAATTCTGTAGGTTAACACATAAACTTTGTGAGAGTACAGAAGAAGCAGGAAGAAAAAAATTGAGTCAATTCTCTTGGGATGTGATTTTACAGCTTTCAAAGTGTGATTGGATCTTGTTTTCAGAATAAGATCAGTACTTTTCTCTCTGTTTCATCTTGTTTTCATTTTTACCTTCTAGTTTTCTCTGTATATAGTTGTATAGGTTTACAAATATATACTGTGTTGTCCAATGTGAAAGCAACTTGGATAGTGCAATGTAAAAGGATTCGGTAAAATTCAGTAAATAAAGGGGGTGAAGCTGAAATAGCGGGATAGAGGGTAGAGTGCGCAGGCAACACCGGAAGCTATTCGTGCCTCGAGGTCAATCCATTGTTCCAGAGTGGCCGGCAAACGTGCTTTGCCCGCGGCTTGCCGCCTCAGAAAACGGATTCGCTTTAAATTCAATAGACGTCAGCATTCCTAGCTTCGCTCTTTTTTTCTCACTCTCTCTCTTTCTCACTTTCTCCCGTTTCTACACAGCCCTTTGCTGTATTTTCAGTCCTTGGGATAAAAAAGGAAAATAAAAAACGGATAATGTCTCCGTTTGCTTCAGTTTCTCCCTCTGGTACTCTATTATGTTTCTCACTTTGTGCGTTTGCATAAATTCTGTCGCAGTGCTCTTCCTTTCATGACACCATATAATTCTTCGTCACTCTTTAATATTGTCATTAAAGTGACTTAAATTTTTTGCTTTATTCGAAATTTTATGAAATCTTTTATGTACGTTTATTCACCTTTTTTTTCAGCACTGAATAATGTTTGTAATGAAGATTGTATTGTGTTTATTCAAACTGTGATCTTTGATGAAACGCTTACAGAATTTCACGAAACCTTATCGATCAAGCCGTTTCATCTTAGGAAAAATAATGTTTCTAACAATTCAATAGTCGTGTAAAAACTGTAACTCATATACCATTTTCTACAGATCAAGCTTGAATAACGAAGACTTCAAGGAAGCGATGAATATAACACTTTTGTGTCACGTTTAACGCTGAGGCGGTGATATACACTCGATTCTCTGCTGAAGAACCAGAATGGGACATAAAGAGAGAATTCTTAGAATCTGCCTACTTCCATCACGTTCATTCGCACGAGTTCTCAATGAGGAGAACTATTCATTTCGCGTTCTCTGAGTCTTCAGACTGTTCATAATCTTCAAGAGATTGAAAATGTCATTCTTAATGGGATGTCTTTTCAAAACGTACACTGAGAAAAAAATATTATTCTTCCAACAATAAATATCGCAGAAATAGGCCTTAACAGGATGTCATTGTGACAAGAAAGAAAAGACCTTTAGCTAAAAACATTTTTTCTTTAGAAATAAAAAAAATTGTCGCGGTTTTTCGTAAAGCCAACCATCAAAATTTTTATGAGCGGAGATTTTAAAAGATTTTATTTAAGGAGGAACACTAGTACGATGAACTAGATCCAAATACCATGAAAATTTTTTTCAGCATTCTCGAATATATTTGCAATACTACCAAATAGTTCCGGGTGAATTGCCTCAGCCAATTCTTTAAAGTTAATTTGTCAAAATTGCATTCATATCGTCACCGTAGAATCAGAGGGGCGTAAGTGATATTTTTTCTTGCTGAATATTAAAAGGGTGTAAGTAAGTATTCTTATGAAAGAATTAGTGTTCATTCAATTGTCGTAGATTTTAAAAAAATGGCACTTACGCCCTTTTAACTCTAAGGCGACGATATTTACAAAGTTTACATGTGTATGTGATTTTCGCAGCTTCAGCCCTTCGGCTTTTACTTGCATTTAAGTATGTTTTTAAGGTAGTGTGCGACGAACGTGACAGTTTATACGACATAAGCAGCATATGAGGAATAGGGAAGAGTTGTTGAAAAATAAAAAACCCCATATCACATGTATGCAAATGATTGAACTATTAATAATTATTGAATCGTCCCATTTCTTTCCATTGAAAGATAGAAATGCTTTCATCCTATTTGAATGAACATTATGATGGAGGCTATGTCCACTAGAATATTAACCAATCAGAAGACGCATAACAATTTTACAATGAAAACATCATTCATTGTTTATCTACATTATACAGATGGATAGATGTAGAATAGTGTGAGCCGATGTGTGAGAGATTGAATATTGGAAACAAGTGATGGATTACATGAGATTACGGTGAGATAAGTGGAGATTGAACTGAAATGAGGATCGACTGCTTCCATCACACGAGAACTCTTCAATAGCACACCTAAGTCTCATGCTGTATGAATTCCCATAAATATTAAAGTTCATTCAGTAAAATCTAGAATTTAATAATCTTGAAGAAAATAACATGAAGAAATTTTCCGCATTTTCGTCGTTCTCCTTGCGTTCACCAATCTCTCCAATATTTCACCAATATCGGATACTTTACGTAACCACCAGAGGTGTGAGATTGAAAAAGAGAGCAAATAAAAGTTGAAAAAAAGGAGAGAACTTGGGAAAAAGAGGAGTAAACTATAAAAATAGAGAGCAGTATATTACAGATATATGAAAAAGTTTGGGTGAGAGAAAGAGAGAGAAAAAGTAGCCCGACAGTGTGAACCGCGATTTTACTGTGTGACCGTAATGCTTTTACTCTTCCTGTACAGCCGATAAAAGCATTATGGAAATAAACTTTCAATTTGGCGGTAACACGTTGTGGAGGTACAACGAATATACCTGTCTTCGCTCACGAGTGAGTGAAAAGAACAAAAATAAAATTGCTATAAACATTAAACCTTGAACATATACGAGAAAGAGGATTAGCACTAGTATCAAGTTAGAAAATATTGCAGTAAAAATACTTTAAGGATATTAAACAATTGAGGAAAAAATAGAATGAAGTACCTATTCGTTAGCACAAGATTTGTGAGGGCGCAATTTTTTCAGAACTCTGATCATAATTTTCTCGTGAAAATGATTGATTGGATATGAGGCAATTTACGTCGAATTAGGTCACTAGTGACAAGTAAGGTCTGAGGCTTTTCCAAATGAACGTGTGGGGACACATAACTTAGTATATGAGCAGTTGAAACTATCCCGGGTGAAGAGTGAGAGAATTTGAAGCGAGTTTGCGTTGAGGTGTGTTTGTCTCTGATGGGGAAACACGTTTTAGACTAGTTAAAATGATCATCTCGTACAATTCATGAGTATGTTATATATATGTAGCAATTCACATTATGAAGGTACCACTAAAATTTCTATTCTATTTCCGGTCTACTACCACTAGCATCTGAAACTAATCCAAAATCGGATGAATCGAAGCTTAGAATTCGGCCATTTGGTGAAATCCTACAAACTGGCTACTTCCTGTTCTCGCTTTACCATGAAATTCCGAAAATTTCTGGCTCGAGTTCAATGAATCTGGTGTGGAAAATTAGACCACAAAATCGTGGTAATTATTGAACTGTCTGGATTATCAATTCATCATTGGGAGTGTATAACACTCATTGTTGTTTGCTTCCTGAGTGTCTCTCATTATGCGTTTGCATTTTGATTTAACGAAGTGCTTAATGTCTTTTTTTTCTTGATTTCCATTGCATTATCGAATATAGATAATGGGAAATATATTCTAAAATGCAGGACACTGTGAAAACTAATGTTCGGAATTAAGATACTTTTGTAGACACTTTTAAGATATTTTTAAGTTGGAGATATTTTTTTCACGGTGTAGAGAACATGAATATGTGATGAACAATATGGGTGAGAGTTTGGAAATAGTAATTTTCCTATATCCTCAATTATAAATTCTCAACGCTGAGAAATTTTCAAATGGAGATCACTTTTCGATATTAGATTATCCCAGAAACGGGAGTAAAAGAGACAAATTAACAATTAATATTAATTATTTATTCATTTGAGAAGTCAATTCTGTGCCTCTAAAAAATTCAAAACCTTCCGTATAATAATTGTCATGGAAGAAAATATACATTCATTCATTAGTAAAATTCATTTCTCTTATTAGGATCATTCCATTCCTAAAAAAAGATTCGTTCATAAGTAATGAAAAATTGGAGGTAATTGGATTCGATTTCGGGTGAGTAGTTCAAATTCTCGGAGTTCACGTCCGAGAAAATACTATACGAAATATATGCACAAATATATCAAATAATAGATATACTATATTTTACTATATTTGTACTAAAACATTTTCAGCATTTGTAAAGAAGAATTTCGTTCGTCACATTGACAGGAAAATTATTAAGCAGCCTTCAAATTTCCAGAACTCGAATAATTTTCTTTACTAAATCGTCTTTCAATTTCTTCACACGAGAGAATTTGAAATACTCCATTTTTCATCCAATCTACATTAAATTTGAAATCAATTATGATTGATATAATTTTCCATTTAAACAATTATCGAATATTTAATGATTCATAAATCCTGAAATGATCTTGATCGTTCATTCGTTGCGCAATTTACTCTATCTTCGTAATTTAAAATTTTTGTTCCATTTTTTTTTTTAAATCGATTAATACTCACGTGTTTGGTGGCTGTATAACCAGTGAATTGTTGTAGTTTACTGCTGACTGTTCTCACACCACCGACACTTGGTTTAACTGGTTCCTCGGTATTGTGCCAAAATCCAATGACACCAGTTATTATTAAAGCAACGAGTGTTGTTATACCAATGAGCAGTGACAGTGTGACTATTTTACTGCGTGGTGATATTACCATTGCCATTTTTATTGACGAATATAAAAGAAATTTAATTTTTCCTTTAAAACTGCCGGTTTTTTGCAATTTAATTTCGTATAAACGTAAATTTATTGTTATTTCATCACTTCAAATTTCATCGATAATTCTCTCATCTTCAGTGATTCTTTCATTTATTCATCACTGCTATCATGTTTTATCAATTATTTAATTAACAAGTTTATATAAACTTTGCTAATTAAATCTTCACATTGATATTGCATTCATATTTTATTTCATTATCTTCATTAGCTCATGATACTTGATGAAAATCAAATGATTAGATGGTTTTCTTGATTACTATCTCCGCCGTAGTTCTCTTAATTACCTTCCTTTGTATTTTATCATTGAATGGATGAATACAGTTTGAATCAGTAGTAGTAAAGATAGTATCCGGTTCATCTGGGAATTTCATTCTAATTAATTACAGTGTATTAATACCACTGGCGCTGAATATACGTGTGGAGTAACATCACGATCGATATTCATCTAGATTAATAAATAGCTAGCATTAAATGAAAGAAAATGGCGGAAGAACGCAGGTAAAAAGGAAAACCCTTTAAGGGGTAAAGAGAAGTAAAATTGAAGATGAGTAATAAAATGTGTCTGTGTAAATACTTTACTCATGTTTTAAATTATTGCGGTCGTAATTCAAAAATATTACTTTATGCGTGTAATTCAACGACCCTAGCACTTACGCCTGCATCCGTAGTATCGATAAAATGAACTATGAAATACAGAATTTTGCTTGATTGTTCGAAATAGTTACGATTCTCGTAACTTTTTTTTTTCCAAAAATTTAACATCGTAAATTATGGAGGTATAGAACAGAATTTATTGCACAAATGTCCAAGCTAATTACTTCTCATTCCATAAACACGTAATCAAAGGGCGAAATTTTTAACGAAAACAAAAATAGTCTTGAAAAAAAAGGACGTCCGGGTTAACTAGGTTGAAAAGGGTTGAAACAAGAGAAAGAGTGGCTAATAAAAAAGAGAGTATAGAAATACGAATTCCTACGTTTATTATGGCAGTGTTCTTTTCGCCCTCGAGCTTTCTATTTTTTTTTTTTAAGTGAGTATTATAATCCGCTGTCTCAGTGGGTCGCATTTTCTGCTTCATTGTTGGGCATCAAGTTTTGCAAACTCTCATTAAATATTGTAAAAAACAGTCTGCCATAAACTCAGGCTCATCTACATTTCCTGGCCTTTTTTTTAACAAGAATACTTGAAATTTCAATCACCCTGGAATTTTCATATTCAATGAGAGAAAATTAACATAATCCAGTGGAACTCATGGATTATCTTTGGTGAGAAAAGAAAATAAGAGGTGAATAGAATAATGTTTTTATTTCTTTGTTTATTATTTTTATTAGCCCACTTTTATTCAGTATGTGAAGTCATTGACTCATTAACCTCGTAAAATTCATCTGATTATGCAAATGAATTTTTTCTTTTAATGAAAAAAATTAAACTAACGTGATAAATCGTATTGAAAGAACGAAGTGGATTTTTTTTCAATTTGATAATTCACTCGAATTTTCAATTTACGCATTGAAATTATGTTAAACAATAAATAATTAAACGCTAATATTGAGTTAGCGATATATTAATGAGAAGATTTTAATTACATAATGGAGCTGGGGATAATTGGTTCTTTCACTAATAATGCGAAAACGTGAATTTACTGTTTCATCGACAAAATTACACAAGCTAAATTGTTTAAGCATTTAAAAAAAAAATATCTATAAAATGATGAAGAAAATTATTGATCAGCTTCATAATTAACATCATTCATAACCATATTATCATTGTTGAAACATCCTAAAGCTAATTGATGAGTGAATAAAAATTGAATTATCCTCGATCACAAAGTCACTCTGATGTTAATTGTTCTACATTGTTGAATTATTTAGAATTACCATTTCCCCTTTCTCATTCATTTCCTTTATTCATGAAATAAAAGAAATTTAATCATAAAATTCGTGGAGAGCAAATAGTGCAGTAGCAGTGTACCGATGAAAATGACGATTTTTTTATCAAATTTTTACTGACTTTCTTCATTACTAAAACTTGTGAAATTAATAGAATTTCTCATTAATAGAAAGATATTCGTGAAGAATAATAAATAAAAAATAATTCGACTAATTTCTTACTGTTTCACTACCGGTTTCATTTAACCGAATTAATTGAGCACCGAAATCAAACGATTTATTCCTCGGAATAAAATTATTTTTACTAGACTCGGAAATGAATTCTTTTGCCTCTCTTATAACTTCCGCCGTTGACTTACTGAAGCACAAAAAATAAGCAGAGGCGACGAAGGAAAAATGAAAAATATTAGAATACTGATGCGGAGAGTACGAAAGTACCGAAAGAGGTAGAAAGTGAACCAAGAGAATGAAAGATAGGGAGGTGACGCTACTTCCATTTTACACAAGGTAACACACCATTCCATTTGTTTCATTTGCCAGTCTTCTCATGGGTCTTTTCTCTGGATGTAGCCAAGAAAAGAGAATGCAGATGCGCGACCGAGCAATCGTACGCTCCAACAGAGAGAATCCCTTTTTATGTAAACTAAAACAAGAGAAGAACAAAAAAACGGGAGAGGGTAGAAAGACGAAAAAAGCGAAAAGAAATGCGAGCGGGGCAAATGGCAATGGGTTGTCGTATGAAATTCGTGCTTACGAATATACATACGAAATAGGTAGGTATATGCTAGGAAAATGTAAACGATAGTTTGTAGATACGAATGCATACTAGAGTTTTCGTTTTCTCTTGATCTCTCCGTCTCTCTCTCGCTCTACCCACTCAGTACTTTGCGTCTATTTGATTTTTAAAAACATTCGCCTGTAAAAATCCATGTCCCCTTAGTATTCTGCGTGTATATTTTCCCCATTTGCGCGGAAAAAATAAGCATAAAAAAAATAAATACATACGTAAGGAAAGGAATCCCCGTTTTATATTTATACATTTTTTTTCACCACAATTTGTTATCACGAGTAGGAAAAAGGATGGGAGAAAGAGATGAAAGTAAAAAAGTATAATTCCGTGAAGAGTCTCAAAGTAATTTTCTTTCTCTCATTTCACGTTTGCGATTAGTTTCCCGAAGCAATATGCGTGAATACAAAGTGACACCGGAGAGCGTGAACTTTACGAGATCTCATACAACGTGAGATCGTCAATTTTGTGTAGTTGGGTTATGCTACAAACACGTGTTATGCATTGTAAAACACCACAAAGGACAATATTTTTCTCTTCCTCCTCATTCTTCTGTAAATACATATTAACGTGGAATACCCATATCAAAAGAGCCCTTTGACACTGTCACCTTGATGAATTTTCCGAGTGGAAAAAAAGATGAAAAAAAGCAGTGTGAATTTATTAGATGTTGAAAGTTAATGTATATTTTATTCAATAAAATAAATGACTATACTGACAGTATTATTGAAGGAAAATTGTGGAAAATTTTGCGATAAAATTGGAAAAAGAGACTTAAGAACGCAGACTACGAAAAACGTGATTGTACATTGTGAAAAAAATTGTTAGAAGAGGATAGTTTTCACGATCACGAGAAAAGTGGGTAGTTTGCTGCAATCTCTTGAGCACTTAAACAAAAGCAACTGCCTTGGGTCGCTAGACTTTTGTAATGGGCCAAAACCAAATGGCCCTCTTGGTATCCGCAAAAGATTCAGAATTATGACACACCGGTAGCCCAATTTTACTTGATACCCGTAGTTCGCAGTGGTGGGGCCCCTGTCACAAAATTCTCGGCACGTTTCCCATTCAAAGCTATTCCCATACCCCAATTTTCTACTTTCAGTGTCCAACCCATCTTACTAACCCATCTCGTGTCTTCACCTCAGAGACATACGTAGATATTTCTTTTATCCCGTCAGTTATTTTTTCAACATTTTTTTATACACTCCTCCCGTGATATATATTCCGTTATGCTCCATCTACTCACTTCACTCTGTTCTCATATTCCATATTTTTCAATCTCCCTTTCCCCTCAGCGCTTCTTTCTATCTTTTTATTTCTTTTTCTTCTTTATTCACCTCAGTTTTTCTTTCGGGAAAAGATTTTTTTTCGCAGAAAAATCCTCATGTGAAGCATTCCCGATGGGCTCAAAACCCCGAGGAGTAAAAACTTTTGAATCTCGTTACTAGTACTTGAAACTGCGACGTTTCGCGCTCGAACTCAAATCATCTCCTCTATTCTAACAAAACTCGTCTACTCTAAACGATCTGACGGTTTTTTTTACTTTATTTTCACATAACCTATATAAAATCAGTGAATTGTATTATATTGAAGTAGAAAGTTGTAACGCAATTTTTCGATATTGATTTTTTTATATATCGAGTTGGAATTAACTGTTGCATGCCATAAATGGAATTTACGATAAATCATTTTCGCGATTTCTTCTCCGCACATTTTTTTTATTAATCATAAAAAGAACGCAGAAGTTTGTAATGCGAGAATGAAACATAAATGGAAAAAAAAACGAGTGAAAATGATGGATTCTTCAGAAAATTGATTTATTGATTTTAAATGATAGATAACAATAATGTAAAACTTTTTTCTTTCGAATTTTTCAAAGATTCGTCTTTATCTGTAATACATTGAAGTAAAAACGCGGGCGTCACTTTCTCATTTTCCGAAAATAAAAGAAGATGAGAATGACATTATTTCGAAATAGAAAAACAACGATGATCGTATTACGTGATCGACTAGAAATGCATGAATAAAAAACTAATTGATCATCCAAAAAACTAATGAAAAATAAACATCCCGGAAATTTCCATTATCTATTTTCAGCGTAAGATAAACTATTCATTGGAGTGAATAAATTTTTCGGAAAAAACTACACAAAAAAATTGAATTCTATAATCGAATGCAAATAACTCTACAATAAAATAACCTACAAATAATCAAGCACCAAAAACGTATTCGCACAGTGGAAAATGTTAATTTTTTTATTTTTCCCTCAAAATGTAAATGGCGGATGAAAACCAAATGGCAACGAAAATTCAAAGTTTCTTAAGCGAATCACGTACTTCCCGCAGCAGTGGCACAGATTTTTCACGGGGTAAAAGAAAAAGGAAATAAGAAAAAAAAACGCACAGTAATCGAAGCAGTTTAATCGAAACCGTTCACCGCGCAACTTCTCAGGTTTCCCGCTCACGCAAATCCCACATCGCTCGGTCTATTGTGTTCATCTATGTGTGCTGTATATGTCGGGGGTTAGAAAGATTTTTAGTACCTATATATAAGCAATACTTATACATGCTCAATATATATATAGACAGTGGAAAAGGAAGAGCGAGAGGCGAATGAAAAAAATAAGGTGAGGTCTTGAAAACTTGTTCGACTTGTCTCGAACTTCTTGGCGGCACTCTCCCGCAATAAATGGTAGAACCAGATCTTTCAGAGCTTTTCCCTCCACTTTTCAGTGCAGCGTGAATTATTTTTTCTTTTCCCCTTCTGGATTTTTTTCCCTACCCGTTACCATCTCTTTTCCACAATCCTCCCGTTCCCCGCACACTTTTCCGTGGTTTAAATCCGTACTACCCACTGCATCTCAGTGAATTTGAAGAGCCTGTAACCAACATGAGACCATAGCACCACTAGCATCCCTATGCTTTCAACTCATTGCGTTTTACCACTACTCTCTGTAACTTTAGTCAGTTAATTCGTTTTACCAAGGATTTTAAGGATAATGGAATTTTAACTTTGTGTTTAGCATTTTGGCTTTACGTTGATGCATCTTATCTGACCCGTTTTTGCAAATGTATTTTTAGGGAAAGAGAATTTCGAAACATTTTAGTGAATTTCGTTGCTGAAGCTTTTCGTGGTTTCGTGAAAAAATATTAGTTTCAAAGATTCTTAGTGATTTAATCGGATTATGAATAGATTTCATTCAAAAGTTTCAATTTTTAATGTAAAAAATCGAATCGTCTAGTTGAAGATCGATAATTCTCCAATTTCAATTGAATAATTAAACGGAAAATTAGTCATTTCATTTCTGACGTTGAGACAGTAATTTCCTCATGACGTTATACTGAATAATGTATATCTGTGCTGTCATGTAAATTCTCAAAATTTTTGGGAAAATTGAAAGCTCGAGGCAAAAAATTGAAATTTAACATGAAAAAAAATTAATTATAAAAGTTATTCATAATATATAAACACATATATAAGTATATGAAAATGTCTATATATATGTTTTTTTTCATGTCCCGGAGCGTATACGATAGCACGTATGAGAGAGTTAACGTGCCGTTATTTACGGTTGAGGTGACGTTTTCAATTTAAAACGCAGTTTTCATTGTTTCATAGGCTCTTGTGTTATACTAGTTTCCTCGTTTGTCTCTACTTTATTTTTTCGTTGCTTTTTTTCTCCTCCGAGAATGCATTTAACCGTCATTTCTTTCATATTTCGGTACGTTTATTTTTACTATGAAATCATTCAACTGTAAAACAGTCATTTCATTTGTATTTATTCAGCAGTAATGAGGATTCTTTTTTTATTCTTCATTCTCATGTGAATACTACGAACATAATGTGTAAATTAAATAATAAAATAATTTTCGATTATGATTTCCAAAGAACAATTAATTAAATCATTTTGAAGATAAAATCACGAATTTTTAATTGAATTTAAAATTCATATATTCATTATCATATTCTATCAATTTTATTTCAATGTTTGAATCATTCATTGTAAATAAAATAATATTCAGTTGAATTATCATTTTCAGGAGGAGAAAAAGAGATTCGGGAAATTTCACGTAGCAATAAAAAGTAGATTACCATTATGTGAAATAATATTTTGATTGAATTAATTTTTAACGTAGCCACTTCAGTTAACCGTTGCAATTGTTAAAATGAAAAAATTCTAGGAAAAAAAAATTAAAACAACATGAAAAAAAGAGAAAAATAGGAAGCGAGAAATCTGCACGTTTATATAACTATATATATAGTCACATGTATCGACAATCGACAGCTGTCAATATCGTTGATTTTTGTTCGTTAACTCGTTTGGCATTTGTACGGATGGGAGTGAAATTTTCGTTTTTTTTAAACTTTTTTTTACTCAGTGCAGACAATCAAGAACGTTTCACATTTAAACAATTCCATTATATACAGTATCAAATGTGTATTTAATTTCACGTTGAAGTAAATACGTGAAAATGAAATGAGAAGTAATTAAAACGATAAATTACGTATTTTTTTCACTGACAGAATACACACTGATTGTTGTACGAGTAAAATACAATCTATGAATAATTTTCATTGGAAGGGAGAATGTGCAGACCAATTTTCTTTCAATTGAGAACTTTGAATTTGAATAATCGTCATTAGTATAAAATCAAATATTGACATTAACCATAAATCAAATACGAATGATAGTGGAACAACCACATGATTATATTTGCGTATGTGTGACAATATTGAAAATCCCAGGGTAAACAGCTGAGCGCATCAAATTGCCGCTTGTATCGGTCAATATATTACTTTTTCTCTCCAATAACAGTTGAAAAATAAAATTGTGAGGAAAAAAATAAACAACAGTACACTTTGATGATTTGGAAAATTAAAATCCGTCAAAGGAAGCAAAGTGCAACTGAAACAAATCCGATAGAGCAAATTGAATGCAGTGAAAAAAACAAACAAAAAAAATCTAGAGATGAAATTCATCACCTATAATATAATTTCCCGAAAAATTCAATCACATGAAATTTTTCCTTTGTACACTTTTTTCTATTCAACAATCAACAGATAAACTATGTGGTCCGACTAAATCACGATAACACTACTGCGAGTTCTCACTATTCACAACTTCCACATATATATATACATGTATATATATATGACCGAAAATAACAGAATTATGATGGAAAAAATTGTGAGTGAGAAAAAGAATCACTTGTCATTATTTGTTTTGTTTTATCATAAAATTTTTAAGAACATCAACATGAATTATATTCATTACAATAATTAACAATTTAAAAAATTTCACTTGTAACATACGGTGCTTGTTTGAATGTAAATTACATTTTCAGCGTCACGTGTACAGAACGATTCATGTACCGAGTACGAATGAGATTATTTAATTACATTATTCCATAACTTTATATTATTATTTTATTTTTAATTTATCCTCGATAATTAATTACTCAGTATAAATAATTTTTTAATTCTCTCATTATTAACACCGTCACAATAATTATTTATCACACAATACATGATTAATTGATTCATGTATTATATGATTCAAAAACATTGTTTATATTAATATTTCATGCCAGTTAAATTCAATACGCGGCTCATAAACAAGAAGCCACGGTGGCATTTGGATTGTATGTTAGAGTTTTGAGAGGTTCGCGGGTATGAAGATGCCGCCATGCGGCCATACAAAGAACTAAACTTAGCGCAACCAGAATCAAGCTAACTGAACGATGCGCGCAACCCCAGTCGCGTCGGGACGCTTCACCGTAAGCTCCGTATCCCAAGTAGTGGGGGGGATATTTCTATTCGCCTTTCACCCTCCATTCACCCTTCTTCTTCCCACCATCGTTACAATCCACTCCTTCTCCTTCTTCGAATTTTTTTCCAAGTTTAATCCTTCTCTCTCTCTCTCCCTCACTCGATCCCCTCGTTCTCATCTTACCCACTCGACGCGAGAGCGTCACAGAAAAATAAATACGGAATAAATAGCCAACCCCTGAGGGAGAGATCCTCGACTACTAAAAATCTCCCACTCCAACCCTTCCGCTTCCACTTCTACTTTACCACTCTCTAATTCTCGCTCTCCTGTTACCCAGTTCTCACTCCCTCATCCACTCTACTACATTACGTACATCTAATGCTATCGAATTTTCTTACTCTGCTGTGATTTTCGTTTTTCTTTTCTCACTTTGAATATTGGAAAATTTCTGGATTCAATTTTTTTTACATTAACATCGTGGGAAATGAAATAAGATTATTTTTTCATGCTTGGGTTACATTTTTATTGAATTTTATTATTTGAATTCTTGTTCTCGTTGCAGGAATATATTAAACTTTGTGTAATTTCAATGATTAGTCGAATATTAAATGCTAGATATACGTATGTTTACGGGAGCTTATGAATTTCGCCTTTGATCTACCATCCAAGAGGAGGTCACAAGACTGAGATTAAATATTTCCAGAATTGTGTTAAGCA
The DNA here is from genome assembly GCA_018902275.1 of Aleiodes sp. PSUC_FEM 10030003. Lineage (NCBI taxonomy): Eukaryota > Metazoa > Arthropoda > Insecta > Hymenoptera > Braconidae > Aleiodes > Aleiodes sp. PSUC_FEM 10030003. Next base: position 18,709 of record JABSMS010025031.1, read on the forward strand.
CTATTATTATTTTAATGAAATTCATTTGATTCATTTTATGATAAAAAATGCAAGACTACAGTGATTATTTTCAACTGCTCATTATCTTTGAGGGCTTAATTATTATGAATTATTGCTTACATTTATGAAAATACTCTGGAAGTACTCAATGCCACTCGGAACATTTTTCCTTGGGTTTTTTTTATCTTCATCACCTTCACTACTCTTCGTTACCTAAAAAATATACCTTCACTCACACTCTGTGACAAATCACTCGGCGCCACTTAATTCGCGCTTAAATAATGAAACGACAAAATTTCTGAACCCGTTGTTCGTCGACAGGCTTTCGATTCTCGATTTCAAAATGAAATTAACGATGAACATGTTCTCTACGTTCAACGGGAATGAAAAAGGGGCTTTTTTTTCCACGAGAAAGGAGGAAAAATCTTTTTTTTTTTCAACGCACTAGAAATATCCGGCGACCATCATACGCACTTGCGGCAGAGTCACAATAATCGATGCAAATCGATCATCCCTTGAGAGCGCAGATGTAAAAGTCCATGGATGAACCATTTTTTATCTCCCATCTCTCTCAACTGGGGATATATAACGAACGCACTAGTCGCGCCACATTCAACTTTTTCCACTTGCCACTCTCGCTGTCTCTCTTTTTTTCCTACCACTATTTTCGTTTCCTTTTTTTCCTCTATTTCTGCCAAATTTTACCTATCACGCCGCACGATCGGTAGTAAACTAATTCCATGGAACAAAAGGTGGAAAAAAATTGTGAAAATAGAAAAAAAAAACGCGGGGAAACAAAAAATAGTTTTCAGTGAAAGAAAAAAGATGAAAAAGAAACAAAAATTGTATATGTTTCTATAATCCGTGTGCGAAACTCTGAGCGTAAAAACGAGAAGCACGACAGTAGAAACATTGAGGATCGAGCGCGTAGCGAGGCATTAATCTAAAATCCCCAGGTTGTTACTATTTTCCTCTATATACGGAAATCACCGTATATTTGAATTTAGTTTGAAACGCACAATTTAACCAACCAACGGACTCGATTCACACGAGATTGAAGCATACCCAGTTTGGGATGAAAGGATTTGGCTTTTTTTGTTGTTTCTCACTGCTCTTCTCGTGGCGCTTTTTTTAAACCAAGCTATGTTCAAAGCGCACATCATGCGCCGCCATCGAATCAGATACAAACACGTTTGCAAGAGAAAAAAATGTTTCTAAAGTTAGCCGGAAACTGAAGAACCAAAAAAAAACAAAAAAATATTCGAAAAAACAAAGCAAAAAAAGCAACACAATTGATTTTTAGTGAAATAGAGAAAGAGTTTTGCTTTTGTTTTCATCACATGGATATTTCGAATTTTTCGTTCAATCGACCATGCAGATGAAAATTGTTACGTATGTACAACAAACATTTATATGAATGAAGAAAGTGTGAATTCACTTGGTTGGGCTTCCAATGCAATAGCAGTTGAGTGTAAAAGCTCAACGCTCGAAATACTGTTGAAGTAGGTATCAGTATTCCATATATAGAGGCATTACGTTGCGGCTTCAGTGGTCTGATGAGGGGGATTCGAATCAGAGAAAATGAAAAGTTTCAAGGGAAACTTCAAATACGTACGTGGAGGAAACTACACTTTGCAGCGAATACTTGGAGCTTCAGGAGTACACCTTATATATATGTGGTTATGATATTTTTTTCCTCTTCCCTTTTTTTCCCGCAATAAAGAAGATATTCTGGACAATTTGCGTGCATGTGAATCGCGAATATTTGCGATGCAGCGAGAAAAAAATGAGAGATAGTTCTGCACAAATTCTAAACGCTCGTTATTTTTATAAACATGTTCGAGAGTGTTGAATTGTTCTGTGACAGAACTTGAAGTTTTTGCAGTTAGGAACATACAGAGGGAGGAAAGAGGGAAAGGGAGGAGAGAGTGAGATAAATAGAGAGGTTTTGTCTGGCCTCCTCAACTCACGAGCGCAACACTTTAGTGTACGACACTTGTTTGCTCAGTTGGTGAACGTATTTTTCTACTACTCTGCAGGTGTAACCACTGAGGATAGAAAGTCACGTTTCGAGTGTACTCTATATCTACTTTCTTTGAAACTGAAATAAAATGAATAGAAAAAAAATAAGATGAAGAAGAAAAGAACAGAATGTTAAGTAATAAATAGAACACAACGATTCTGCGATTGATCCAAAACAACGACTACAAATCTGATGGTTTCTCTCTTAGTTGGCTGGGATGGTGGGGGAGGGTGTCCAAAACAGGTGTGCACAATCCAGGAAAACCAGTTTCCTATGCTCTCAAAACCCTCTCTGTGGTCGAAGTTTGGGCAAGGGGAAATAGGGTACCTCCGGGGGTTTTCGACTAAGATACAAAATACGTGATGAAAATCCGTGATTTCGATTGCCAGTTGGTACACTCCTACGTACTGAAAGTAGCTTAGACCACAGCGAGGCAGCAGGACTATATAAACAAAGGAGAGAAGAGAGAGGAAGAGAATGGAGGAAATTGTAAAAGTAGAGACGTTTCTTTTCCCTTCGATAAATAAGAGACAAAACGGGATTATTACTCGGGGAAGTGGTATTAGTTTTAGGGTAAATATAAAGTACTCGGGATATTATTGGAACGTGGAGATTGTCAAATTTAAGTCTTTCTAGGCTACGAAATAATGGTATCGATAAAATATTTAATATCATTTTGAGAGCTTGCGGGGGATGTACTCTGTTCTGTTAGATTTTATGTCGAATAATGCAGTTTAAACTGTCAAAATTTAACTGTAAGGTGAGATAATAGGAGAATGTCGTCGTGTTCTTTAAAATAGAGATGAAATAATAATATTTATTGATTTAATGTAGAAATAGACGGAATTCAGTTCGAAACTCCTGTTCAGTTATGTACATTTTAAATATCTGGCGAAATTTTACGAAAATTCGAAGTTATATTGTATCGTAATCGGAGTATCTATGCAAACTTTGACAGAAATCTGTCAACGCGTTTGAGAGGTATTCATTTTCGAAATTTGAAAATTTTATATGTAGTCTTTGGATGGTATTTAAAATGTTGTCGGAGGGAATGAAGAGATTATGAAAAAAATGAGATGAAATCTCAGGTTGAACTTCAATTTTTCATACTTTTTTCATTTTAACGAATGTTGATTTTTTTTTACTTTTCAAAACTCAAATTTCGTCTCTCGTTTTTCGGTAATGAGAGGGATTTATATACATTCATAATTATATGGTAATGAGAGTTTTTCTGTATATGATCGTGTTCATAGAATAATGAAGAGTTAAAGGTGGAAGCAGAAACGAAGCGTAAACGAGATGACGCTGAATTACTAATGTTGACCCTGTCATTTTGCTGATGAAAATGTGAATTTTTAGTAGGACAAATCACAAAATTCTCTGGATTAAATAATCCAAATTTAATCATGTCATATTACACACTCTCTTCAGATTAATATTGCAAATATTGAATTTATTATTAAATTAAATAATTAATCAAGTCGGAAGAGCTTTTACGATTTGATAGAGAATAACTGAATTTTCTATGTAAAAAAAAATTATAAAAATCCATTTGAATTCATTGTTTTCTCACTAGTCCAACATTATTCACGTCAACTGATTGATTAGTTCTCTCTTCATGAATTTTGAAAGAAAACTGAACTCCGTTAAGGACAGAAGTGTTAATTAAACTCTGCCGAACTGAAGAATGTTCTCATTGAAAAATCATAAAACAAAAGATAAATAAAACTGTCAATGATGCAATGTTGTATCTTGAAAAGTTTCGCAAAAGTTATACCCTTTCCACAATGCAACCATGTTGGGGCAGTGACTTTTCAAACTTAATCCTCTCTTTCTTATTTTTTTTAATCCCATCCTGCCCCTTTTTTCTTTTATTCGCTTCTCAACTATTTCTCACTCTTATAATTTCTTCTCCGTTCTATTTAAAGTCACGAGAGAGCCGCTTTGGGAATAACGCGCGTAGAAACTTGCAAGATAAAAAATGAGCTTCTGAAGGCGTTAACCACCTCTCGTGTCTCTTCTCCTTTTTACATTTACCTGAAGTGGTTCTCAAATTGGATAATAGTAGATAAGATTTTGTTCTTTAGAAAAAAAGAAGGGGAAAATTGACGTTGGGTAATAATTCAAATAAAATCTTTTACTGCATTATTATATTCAAACGCAGACGCAAAGATTTTAGGTCAATATGATTTATTTATCCTGTTGGATTAATTATTTAACGTTCCGAAACAATGGACTAATGAATAAGGCGGAGATGAGTTTTTTAGTGGTAAAATAATAATGCTGATGCATTATTGGTAACAATATTGACGAATAGTCATCAATTATCAAATTTGGTTGGGTAATTTTCGTGTCGAAATAATATATTTTTTTAATATAAAAAGGTATATACTGTTGAGAAAAAAATTCAAAATTTAATATTTATATGCGGCATTGAATTTGAAATGCGCAATTTTAATTCTAGTTGAGACGAAATTATCTTTGAAAATTCATCGTCATGGAAAATTGAAGAATTATATCATTCTCAAGTTTCAGTGAGCCTTGAAAGCTTGACAAGCAATCTGAATTATTAAACACAAATAACAAATTGAATGATAAATGAACTTGAATTTTCCGTTGATCAAAAATTCAACGCAATAGAGTCTCGAATTTTCATGACTTGCCTGAAATTTCATCCATTCACTGAATCCACTTCGAATGTGTGCGAAAAATCATAATTTAATAGAAATTTAACCAATAATTTTTGATGGAACTTCGAATTTTATTTGAATATTTTCATAAAAAATAAATTCCCAAAAGATAAATTTCGTGAAATATTCGAGCTTATTGAAATTTGTTAAATAAATCAATATTTTTTCACTGAATTTCGAATGATAGTTTTTCAACAATGTATGTGCAGATGCAAAACATATATTAGACCAATATATTGTGAAATATGTTAAAGTATATAACAAATATAAAAATTATACACCACCTAATGCATACGATATATAAATATATAGGTGATAGGTGTTGTCGACGGTTCGTCCTTACGGTGTATTTACTTCTATGGCGTAAAAGAAGAAGTATTATTGAATTCTTTCAAATAAACGTAATTTTTAGAATTACTTTTTTTCACTTGTATCGTAATATACTATTTTTAGTCAAGAAAAATGAGATCAGAATATTAATAGTACAGAATTATTACTTTCTTTAAATTTTTTTTTCCCATATACCCTAACATATACTGAAAAAATATATTATTTCCATCGCGAAATATTTAATGGTTGAGTAGAGTTAATATTGTGGACTCTCCTGAGTGCCGCTGCGGGTGAGGCAATGAGGACATGAATCATGTTTTGTGGCAGTGTTCTAAGTTCACTCAGAATAGAAAAACGATGCTTTCAGAGCTCTATAAGCTGGGTTTCCATTCTCCTTATCGGATAAAAGACTTCCTCATTCCACTGAACAAAAAAACGCTCATAATTACAGATCAATTTTTTTATGGAAATGTAAACTTTGCACTTGACAATCTCTGTAAATGCTTGATAATTATGATTATTATTAATTCTAAGAAATTTATCTAGGAATCCTTTCAAAAAAGAGGGTGAAATGAAAGATTCCACATCATTATTAAACAAGATATCCAAGGTTTGAATTAAACCGGATATCATATATTATAAGTATGTTATCTATTAATTAAAAAAAATCTAAATGTATATACAATTATGTACATATGTATGTACATATTCAGCCGAATGAATCAAGCTGCGTTGAATAAAATTTAAAAAAATGATAATTATTGAATAGGATTTAAAGAATTATTTCGTAAAAAGTTGGATGTGCATGATGAAATGTTTCTTTCGAATGACAATTTCTATTCGATATTCTTCTGTATTTTCAGGATAACTTTTAATGGATTTTTCTCCTCGTGTATATGTCCATATTTATCAATCCAAGACGTATGAAATTGCCTGGAACAGTTTATTTCAAAGCGATAGCTCCAGTGATTTTCCCAATCCTATTGAATGTCGAATAAATATTTTACGCGCCGAAGAAGATCAGAGCTACAATGGGAATAATAATATTTCTGAAAGTGCAAAGTGTGTGGAGGAATAAAGATCATTCAGCTATATAAAGAAATTCGACGTCCATATTTATATATTCTCACCCGAGTATCAAAGTGACGTAAGTTCTACGTAAAAGGACATCAGTGGCTCCGTTCCGACGATTGCAATACCCTCATAAAATTACTGAGGCCTCGCAATTAATTTAATTTCAATTTAAATTTACCCTCACACAAATCATTTTAAAGTTATTCGAAATCCGATGAATTAATTTTATCAGTTAAACGGATTGAATTAAACCGTTCATAAATTTACCGTGATAATTCGTAAAATAAATAAAAGAAATCATGAAAAAACAGGAAAAAGCTGTCACAAAAAATGTGTCGTTTCTATTTCCCTCTCGATGATAATCAAAGAAATGCGATATATCGCGTATAAAAAATTTGTTTCTGATGAAAGCAGAAGAGACAGGTTTGTTGTACGTAAGTTTCCCCAAAGAGTCACGGTTTCCTAAGTTATAATAGTCAGGATATATCTTGTCTTTCGCAGTATCTTGTACAAACTATTGCCCCATCTCTCTTCGTCTCTCCTGTCTCTCTCATTCCCTCTTGCTTCATCTCGTATGCTTTGTGCATGATAAAATGTGTCTTTACCACCAAGGACGAAATCCAGTGAGGATACCTCCTGTCAATTTATCAACCCTCCTCTGTGTCTGGCCATTTCATCCCTTTCCTGCCTCCTCATTCTCGAGTACCGAAAGGGCAAGATGAGAGTCATTGAGATTGAGTCGACAACTGTGACAAGCTTTGTCGATTCCATTAGGATCCATTAGACAGCCCGTTCTTGTTGATTAGTTGACGAATACATAACTGCTTGGGGGAGTAACAAGGGTATTATGAAATTCGATCAATTGTTGATTAATAATGATACAAATTGAACGAATTTATTGGAGAAGAATATGAATAGTATTTTCCATTGGAATTATTGACCTTCCGGGAGGAAATTATAAAATATTGAAGGAGGAAATTGAAGAAAATTTATTTTTATCAGATTGGTTTTATTTCTTTTATACTTTCTAAGATTATCGTGAATAAATATTGACATTTTTCTAAAATTGAAGGGAGCTGATAGAAAATCGATTATTCACTGACGATAAATTTGAGAGGGTGACAAAAACAGGAAAATTGAATACTTTTTCAATTTAAAGTTCTTCTAACTTTGATTGATCAGATTTTCATTATTCTGAGAAAGACACAAATAAATGAAGAGATTATATGAATTTTATTGTTAATTAATTTTATCATTCGCGTTTGATTGAAATGGGCGATATTTTATGTTAAATGTCAACAATATTTTTATATTTGAACAATAACTTATAGTGAAAAATCTTGGGGAAAGGAACAAAGAAAACGAAATAGATCTAAGGAGGTTAAGATGGTCATCTTCCACTGCGATTGCTAGGATTTATTTCTTCAAAGTAGATCAGATTGTGCAAACTCCAATTCACCATGAATTCATGCGTCTTACTTTTCTCAATTCCATTTTTCTTTAAAAGTTACCATCTGTGTTTGTGTACTAGAATAATCTAATTTGGCTTATGGATGAATTCTGTAAAACTTTTTCTTCAATCATTGAAAAATGAGATTTTTCATTTGTATTTCTTGCGAAAATTCGACGAAGAAATTTTCATTCATGTGGGAATATTTTTCAATTAAATTTTCCTCAATCTATTTGTGGAGGCACTCTGAGAGGATTCTGCATGATAAAAGTTTCATTGATCAAGATGAAATTGGATGAAAGTCCTCCGATGTATTATTATTCGTGAGCAATGAACTCTAGCTGTTTAAATTCCTAATGGAATGATAGAAATTTTAATTATGGTGAAAATTTAATTTAAATCCTCCAGTAATATCCTTCACTCTTTACCCAATTTATGCAACTGATATTCTCGTTCAAACGCTCACTCTTTTGCAAACTATAGTTTTCCGCTCTTTTTTCTACTTTAAACTTGACTCTCAGTGCAGCTAAGGAGATTTTGTGAGAAGAAAATCCGATATAAATCCTTGGCAGCCGTTCGCCGTTGGTTCTTTTATCGCTGGGGCGAGTTTTCGCGGTTGCGACCCACTGACGATAAATTCCAAAAGAAGAAGTATAGAAAAGTGAGGGAGAGGGAGAGGCAAGTTGAGCTAACTGTGAGTCAAGTGAGTGCAGAGTTTTTTCGGCCGATCCAGCTCCTTCGAAAATTAAATGTCTCTAAATTTTCAATGACGCATATAGAGTGTCGTGTGTATTGGCACATCGAGATAACTCAATCTTAAAATGTAGAGTTATTACTGGTTTAAACACTGTTTGAAATTTAAGAGAATTTCATGTGAAACAGTCCCTGAAAATTGAAAACAAAGGCAATGAATTTGAATTAACATCTGAATGTCACGTAGAATTGACACATTTGAAGAAATACCAGTGAAATCTTGAAAAGTCTTGCTAGACATGATTTTCATTTCTCTTTCATGTAAATTT
>JABSMS010025042.1:0-10560 GCA_018902275.1 Aleiodes sp. PSUC_FEM 10030003
GGTAACAGCCTGGCTAAGTATATGCGGTTGGAGATTGGCAGAAGCCCAGTTGAGATACTGGCGCTCCAGGAATATGTCAGGGGAAGCTGAAGGCCTGGCAGTGATAGGAAGAATCACGCAGATGAGGCGTCCTGGCGGTGGTGGGAGAGTAAGAACCACGCAGGCGTGCTGAAGCGACCTCTAGACTCAGAGAAGCGACTCCAGCAGATATAAATAGTCCAGGGGACTAATGTGAAATCAGTCTGCCTTCGGCGGCGGACTCGCGAACTCGAAATCAATGAAAAACGTTGGTTGAAAAGAAAAAATTCACTCGTTCGAAAATTCTGGTGGGAAGCCAAATTTTTGTGAAAATCTCGAGATCTGTCGAACTTTCGACAAATGTGAAAAATTTTCAGGTGTTCTCACATTTCACGTAAATTTCTATGATTTGCTGAAAAACATACGAATTTGATGGAAAACTTTGATTTGATCGAAAAAATTCACTTGTTCGAAAATTTCGGTGAGAGGCCAACTTTTTGTGAAAATCTCGAGATCTGTCCAATTTTCGACAAAAGTGAAAATTTTCGAAAGGCGACAAATTTCACATGAATTTTCACTATTTTGCAAAAAACATATAAATTCCATAAAAAATGTCGATCGACACGAAAAAATGACACCCAATCAAAAATTCGGGTTCGCAGCAAAAATCATATGAAAATCTCGGAATCCGTCCATTTTTCGACAACACTCAAAACTTTTCGAAATATCCCCCATTTAATATAAATTTCCAAGATCTCGGGGAGAAGAAGTCAAACCCATGAAAAGCATCGTCTGACACGGAAATATGTGGATGGATCAAAAATTTCGGGTGGAAGGAAGAATGTTGTGAATATTTCGAGATCCGTCGATTTTTCAACAAAATTGAAATTTTTTCGAAAGACCTCGTATTTCTCATAATATTCCATTTTGTAAAGAACGTTTCAAATCCACGAAAAATATCGATTGACACCCCAAAATCTCAGTAAATCCAAAATTGGGGATCGATGCAAAAAGCTTATGAAAAGCATCCTCTGATACGAAAATATGTGAATCGATCAAAAATTTCGGGTCGAAGGAAAAATGTTGTGAAACTTTCGATATCCGTCGATTTTTCGACAAAAGTGAAAATTTTTCAAAAAGCGACGAATTTCACATTAATTTTCACCATTTTGCAGAAAAAATGTCAATTCCATGAAAAATGTGAATCGACACGAAAAAATGACAGCCAGTGAAAAATTCCGATTCGAAGCGGAAATTGTATGAAAATCTCGAGATACCTCCATTTCACGACAAGAGTCAAAAGTTTTCGGAAGATCACGCATTTAACATAAATTTCCAACATGTCGGGGAGAAAATGTCAAACCCATAAAAACCATTCTCTGAGATGAAAATATGTGAATCGATCAAAAATTTCGGGTCGAAAGAAGAATGTTGTGAAAATTTCGAGATACGTCGATTTTTCGACAAAAGTGAAAATTTTCCGAAAGGCTACACATTTCTCATAAATTTTCACAATTTTCTGAAAAACGTGTCAAATCCACGGAGAATATTGATTGACACACCAAAATCTCACTCCATCCAAAATTCGGGATCGAAGGAAAACTCTTTGGAAAATCTCGAGAGCTGTCGATTTTTCGACAAAAGTGAAATTTGTTCGGAAGGCGATGAATTTCACATGGATTTTCACCATTTTGCAAAAAAAATGTCAATTCCATGAAAAATGTCGATCGACACGAAAAATTGACAACCAAACAAAAATTCCGGTGCGAAGCGGAAATTGTATGAAGATCTCAAGATACGTGCATTTTTCGACAACAGCCCAAAGTTTTCGAACGATCACGCATTTCTCATAGATTTTCAAGATTTCGGGAAAAATACATCAAACTCGTGGAAACCATCCTCTGACACGAAAATATATGAATCGAACAAAAATTTCGGGTCGAAGTAAAGAATGTTGGAGAAATTTCGAGATTCGTTGATATTCTGACAAAAGTGTCAACTCTTTTAAAAGGCGGAGAAGTTCACATGAATTTTCACCATTTTGCGAAGAGAATGTCAATTCCATGAACAATATCGATCGACAGTAAATTGACACCCAATCAAGAATTCCGGTTCGAAGCGAGAATCGCATGAAAATCTCGCTATCCGTCCATCTTTCGACCACAGTCGAACGTTTTCGGAAGATCACGCATTTCACATAGATTTCCAAGATTTCGAGAAAGAAAGATCAAACTCGTGAAAACCATGCTCTGACACGAAAACATGTGAATCGAAAAAAAATTTCGGGGCGAAGTAAAGAATGTCGTGAAAAGTTCGAGATATGTCGATATTTCGACAAAAGTGGAAATTTTTCTAAGGTCCACACATTTTTCATAAATTTTCACTATTTTGCAAAAAAAGTCAATTTCATGAACAATATCGATCGACACTAGAAAATGACACCCAATCAAACATTCCGCTTCGAAGCGAGAGTGGTGTGAAAATCTCGAAATCCGTCCATTTTTTTACAACAGTCAAAAGTTTTCGAAAGATCACGCATTTCCCCTAAAATTCCAAGATCTGTGGAAAAAGAAGTCAGACCCATGGAAACCATCCTCTGTCACGAAAATATTTGAATCAATCAAAAATTTTGGGTCGAAGGAAAAATGTGAAAATTTCGAGATCCGTCCTTTTTTCGACAAAGGTGAAAACTTTTTGAAAAGTCCACGCATTTCTCATAAATTTCCACGATTTTGCAAGAAACATGTCAATTCCATGAACAATATCGAAGCGAAAATTGTATGAAAATCTCGAGATACGTCCATTTGTCGACAACATTCAGAAGTTTTAGAATGATCACGCATTTCACATAAATGTCGAAGATTTCGGTGAAAAGAAGCCGAACCGGTGAAAATCATCCTCTGACACGCAAATACGTGAATCGATCTGAAATTCCGGATCGAAGGAAGAGTGTTGTGAAAATTTCGAGATCCGTCGATATTCCGACAAAAGTGACAATTTTTCTAAAGACCATACATTTTTCATGAATTTTCACCATTTTGTGAAAAACGTGTCAAATCCACGGAAAATATTGATTGACACACCGAAATCTCACTCAATCCTAAATTGGGGATCGAAGCAAAAATCTCCTCAAAATTTCGAGATCCGTCGATTTTCCGACAAAAGTGAAAATTTTTCGGAAGGCGACGAATTCCACATGAACTCTCACCATTTTGATTTGGTGTGAAAATCTTGAGATCCGTCCATTTTTTTACTACAGTCAAAAGTTTTCAAGAGATCATGCATTTCACCTAAATTTCCAACATTCCGGGAAAAAGAAGTCAGACCCGTAAAAACCATCCTCTGACACGGAATGTGAATCGATCAAAAATTTCGGGTCGAAGGAAGAATGGTTGTGAAATTCTCCAGATGCTTCGATTTTTCGACAAAAGTGAATATTTTCCGAAAGACCACGCATTTCTGTTAAATTTTCACCATTTTGTGAAAAATGTGTCAAATCAACGAAAAATTTTGATCGACACCCCGAAATCTCACTCAATCCAAAATTCGGGATCGAAACAAAAATCTTTTGAAAATCTCGAAATTCGTCAATTTTTCGACAAACGTGGAATTTTTTCGAAATGCGACGAATTTCACATGGATTTTCAACATTGTGCAAAAAACATGTCAATTCCATGAACAATATCGATCGACACTAGAAAATGAGAGCCAGTGAAAGATTCCAAATCGAAGCGGAAATCGTATGAAAATCTCGAAATACCTCCATTTTTCGACAATAGTCAAAATTTTTCGACAGATCAAGCATTTAACATCAATTTCCAAGATTTCGGGAAGGAGACGTTTCTCGAACGAAAATATGTGAATCGATCGAAAATTCCGGGTCGAAGGGAGAATGTTGTGAAAATTTCGAGATCCGTCAATTTTCCGAACAAAGTGGAAATTTTTCGGAAGACGACGCATTTCCTATGAATTTTCACAATATTGGAAAAAACATTTCAATTCCACGAGAAATATCGATTGACACACCAAAATTTCACCAAATCCAAAATTGGGGATCGAAGCAAATATCTCTTGAAGAGCATCCTCTTACACGAAAATATGTGAATCGATCGAAAAATTCGAGTCGAAGAAAAAATGTTGAGAATATTTCGAGATCCGTCGATTTTTTCACACACGTGAAAATTTTTCTAAAAACCACGCATTTCACCTCAATTTGCACCATTTTGCAAAAGACATGTCAATTCCACGAAAAACGTCGATCGACACGAAGAAATGACACCTAGTGAAAGATTCCGATTTGAAGCGAAAATCGTATGATAATCTCGAAAAACGTCCATTTTTCGACAACAGTCAAACGTTTTCGAAGGATCACGCATTTAGCATCAATTTCCAAGATTTCGGGAAGGAGACGTTTCTGAAACGAAAATATGTGAATAGATCAAAAATTTCGGGTCGAAGGAAGAATGTTGTGAAAATTTCGAGATCCGTCGATTTTCCGACAAAAGTGGAAATTTTTCGGAAGTCGACGCATTTCCTACGAATTTTCACAATTTTGCAAAAAACATGTCAATTCCACGAAAAATATCGATTGAAACACCAAAATCTCACCAAATCCAAAATTGGGGATCGAAGCAAAAATCTCATGAAAAGCATCCTCTGATACGAAAATAGGTGAATCGATCAAAAATTTAGGGTCGAAGGAAAAATGTTGTGAAACTTTCGGGATCCGTCGATTTTTTGACAAGAGTGAAAATTTTTCAAAAGGCCACGCATTTCTGATAAATTTTCACCATTTTCTGAAGAACGTGTCAAATTCACGGAAAATATTGATTGACACGCCAAAATCTCACTCACTCCAAAATTGGGGATCGGAGCGAAAATCTTTGGAAAATCTTGAGATCGGTCAATTTTTTGACAAAAGTGGAAAATTTTCGAAAGGCGACGAATTTCACATGAATTTTCACCATTTTGCAAAAAACATGTCAATTCCATGAACAATATCGATCAACACTGGAAAATGACAACCAACAAAACATTCCGTTTCGAAGCAGAAATTGTATGGAAATCTCGAGATCCGTCGATTTTTTTAAAAAGGTGAAAAGTTTTCAAAAAATCACGCATTTCACCTAAATCTCTAAGATTTCGGGAAAAAGAAGTCAGACGCGCGAAAACCATCCTCTGACTCGGAAGTATGTGAATCGATCAAAAATTTCGGGTCGAAGGAAAAATGTTGAGGAAATTTCGAGATCTGTTGATATTGCGACAAAAGTGAAAATTTTTCTAAAGACCATACATATTTCATAAATTTTCACCATTTTGTGAAAAACGTGTCAAATCCACGGAAAATATTGATTTACACACCAAAATCTCACTCAATCCTAAATTGGGGATTGAAGCGAAAATCTTCTGAAAACTTCGAGATCCGTCGATTTTCCGACAAAAGTGGAAATTTTTCGGAAGGCGACGAATTTCACATGAATTTCACCATTTTGCGAAAAACATGTCAATTCCATGAACAATATCGTTAAATTACACCCAATCAAAAATTTCGGTTCGAAGCAAAAATCCTGAAATTCTCGAGATCCATTAATCGTTCGACAACACTCAAAAGTTTTCGAATGATCACGCATTTCACGTAAATTTCGAAGATTTCGGGGAAACGAAGTCAAACCCGTGAAAACCATCCTCTGACACGAAAATATGTCAATCGATTGAAAATTTCGTGTCGAAGAAAGAATGTTGTGAAAATTTCGGGATCCGTAGATTTTTCGGCAGAAGTGAACTTTTCTCGGTAGACGCATTTTATATAAATTTTCACAATTTTGTAAAAAACATGTCAATTCTATGAACAATATCGATCGACACTAGAAAATGACACCCAATCAAACATCCTGCTTCGAAGCGAGAGTGGTGTGAAAATCTCGAGATCCATCCATTTTTTTACAACAGTCAAATTTTTCGAAAGTTCACGCATTTCACCTAAAATTCCAAGATTCTGTGAAGAAGAAGTCAGACCCGTGAAAACAATCCTCTGACACGAAAATATTTCAATCAATCAAAAATTTTGGGTGGGAGGAGAAATGTTGTGAAAACTCCGAGATCCGTCCTTTTTTCGACAAAAGTGAAAACGTTTTGAAAAGACCACGCATTTCTCATAAATTCTCACGATTTTGCAAAAAACATGTCAATTCCATGAACAATATCGGTCGACGCGAAAGAATGACACCCAATCAAAAATTCCGGTTTGAAGAGAAAATTGTATGAAAATATCGAGATACGTCCATTTTTCGACAACAGTCAGAAGTTTGAGCATCATTTTGGGGAAAAAGAAGCCGAACCCATGAAAATCATCCTCTGACACGCAAATACGTGAATTGATCTGAATTTCCGGGTCGAAGGAAGAAAGTTGTGAAAACTCCGAGATCCGTCGATATTCCGACAAAAGTGAAAATGTTCCGGCAGGCCACGCATTTCGCATGAATTTTCACCATTTTGTGAAAATCGTGTCAAATCCACGGAAAATATTGATTGACACACCAAAATCGAACTCAATCCTGAATTGGGGATCGAAGCAAAAATCTTCTGAGAATATCGAGATCCGTCGATTTTCCGACAAAAGTGTCAACTCTTTCAAAAGGCAAAGAAGTTCACATAAATTTTCATCATTTTGCGAAGAACATGTCAATTCCATAAAGAATATCGATCGACACTAAAGAATGACACCCAATCAAAAATTCCGGTTCGAAACGAAAATTGTATGAAAATATCGAGATATGTCCATTTTCCGACAACAGTGGAAAGTTTTGGAAAGATCACGCATTTATCATAAATTTCCAACATTTCGGGAAGAAGTCAAACTTGTGAAAACCATCCTCTGACACGAAAATATTTGAATCGGTTAAAAATTTCGGGTCGAAGGAAAAATGTTGTGAAATTTCCGGGATCGGTCCTTTTTTCGACAAAAGTGAAAACGTTTTGAAAAGACGCATTTCTCATAAATTTTCACGATTTTGCAAATAATATTCCAATTCCATGAACAATATCGATCGACACTAGAAAATGACACCCAATCAAACATTCCACTCCGAAGCGAGAGTGGTGTGAAAATCTCGAAATCCGTCCATTTTTTTTACAACGGTCAAAATTTTTCGAAAGATCACGCATTTCACCTAAAATTCCAAGATTTCGGGAAAAAGAAGTCGGACCCGTGAAAACAGTCCTGTGACACGGAAATATGTGAATCGATCAAAAATTTTCAGTCGAAGGAAAAATGTAAAAATTTCGAGATCCGTCGATTTTTCGACAGAAGTAAATAATGTTCGAAAGACCACGCATCACTCATAAATTTTCACCATTTTGTAAAAAACGTGTCAAATCCACGAAAAATATCGAGTGATAGACCAAAATCGCACCCACTCCAAAATTGGGGATCGAAACAAAAATCTATCAAAAATCTCAAGATCCGTCTATTTTTCGACAAAATTGAAAATTTTCCGAAAGACGACGCATTTCACATAAATTCCCACCATTTTTCAAAAAAATATGTCAATTCTATGAACAATATCGATCGACACTAGAAAATGACACCTAATCAAACATTCCGGTTCGAAGCGAAAATCATGGAAATCTCGAGATACGTCCATTTGTCGAAAACTCTCAGAAGTTTTCGATTGATCACGCATTTAACATAAATTTCGAAGATTGCGGAAAAAAGAGGCCGAACCCGTGAAAATCATGCTCTGAAACGGAAATATGTGTATCGATCAAAGATTTTGGGTCGAAGGAAAGTATGTCGTGAAAACTTCGATATCCGTCCAGTTTTCGACCAAATTCAAAATGTTCCGAAAGACGGCGCACTTCACGTCAATTTTCACCATTTTGCAAAAAAACATGTCAATTCCATGAGAAATGTCGATCGACACGAAAAAATGACACCCAGTTGAAAATTCCGATTCGAAGCGAAAATCTTAGGCACATCTCGAGATACGTCCATTTTTCGACAACAGTCAAGAGTTTCCGGCAGATCACGCATTTCACATCAATTTCCAAGATTTTGGGAAGGAGACGTCTCTGAAACGAAAATATGTGAATCGATAAAAATTTCGGGCCGAAGGAAGAATGTTGAGAAAATTTCGAGATCCGTTGATTTCCCGACAAAAGTGGAAATGTTTCGGAAGACGACGCATTTCCTATAAATTTTCACAATTTTGCAAAAAACATGTCAATTCCACGAAAAATATCGATTGACATACCAAAAACTCACCAAATCCAAAATTGGGGATCGAATCAAATATCTTTTGAAAAGCATCCTCTGACACGGAAATATGTGGATCGATCGAAAAATTCGGGTCAAAGAAAAAATGTTGAGAATATTTCGAGATCCGTCGATTTTCTCACACACGTGAAAATTCTTCGAAAAACCACGCAGTTCACCTCAATTTGCACCATTTCGCAAAAAACCTGTCAATTCCACGAGAAACGTCGATCAACACGAAGAAATGACACCCAGTGAACTATTCCGATTTGAAGCGAAAATCGTATGAAAATCTCGAGAAACGTCCATTTTTCGACAGCAGTCAAAAGTTTTCGAAGGATCACGCATTTATCATAAATTTTCAAGATTTCGGGAAGAAGGAGTGAAACCTGTGAAAACCATCCTCTGACACGAAAATCTGTGAATCGATCGAAAATTTCAGGTCGGAGGAAAAATGTTTTGGAAATTTCGAGATCTGTCGTATTTCGACAAAAGTGGAAATTTTTCGAAAGGCCGCGCATTTCTCATGAATTTTCACCATATCGTGAAAAACGTGTCAAATCCACGGAAAATATTGATCGACACATCAAAATCTCACTCAATCCAAAATTAGGGATCGAAGCAAAAATCTTCTGAAAATCTCGAGATCCGTCGATTTTCCGACAAAAGTGTCAACTTTTCCAAAAGGCAAAGAAGGTCACATGAATTTTCACCTTTTTGCGAAGAATATGTCAATTCCATGAACAATATCGATCGACATTAAAAAGTGACACCCAATCAAGAACTCCAGTTCAAAGCGAAAATCGCATGAAAATCTTGCTATCCGTCCATCTTTCGGCCACAGTCAAAAGTTTTCGAAAGATCACGCATTCACATAGATTTTCGGAAGACGCATTTCATATAAATTTTCACAATTTTGTAAAAAGCATGTCAATTCTATGAACAATATCTCTCGACACGAAAAAATGACACCCAATCAAAAATTCCGGTTCGAAGCGAAAATTGTATGAAAATCTAGAGATACGTCCATTTGTCGACAACATTCAGAAGTTTTTGAATGATCACGCATTTCCCATTAATTTCGAAGATTTCGGGGAAAAGAAGCCAAACCCGTGAAAATCATCCTTTGACACGATAATATGTGATTCGATCAAAAATTTCGAGTCGAAGGAAAAAAGTGAAAATTTCGAGATCCGTCGATTTTTCGACAAAAGTGAAAATTTTTCGAGAGACCACGCATTTCTCATATATTTCCACCAATTCGTGAAAAACGTGTCAAATCCACGGAAAATATTGATTGACACACCAAAATCACACTCAATACAAAATTGGGGATTGAAGCAAAAATCTTCAATCGCGAGATCCGTCGATTTTTCGACTAAAGTGGAAATTTTTCGAAGGACGACGAATTTCTCATGAATTTCCACCATTTTGTGGGAAACGGTTCAAATCCACGGAAAATATTGATTGACACACCAAAATCACACTCAATCCAAAATTGAAAATTGAAGCAAAAATCTTCAGAAAATCTCGAGATCCGTCGATTTTTCGACAAAAGTGTAAATGATTCGAAAGACGACGAATTTCTCATGAATTTTCACCATTGTGCAAAAAACGTGTCAATTCCTTGATAAGTATCGATCGACACAAAAAAAACGACACCCAATCAAAAATTCCGATTCGAAGCGAAAATCGTATAAAAATCTCGAGATACGTCCATTTCCGATAACTTCTTCTTCTTCTTCTCATCCCATGTCGGTTATATCCCCTGACTAGAGGGGCAAGTACCACAACTTCTCATGTCTTTTCCTAGTGATTTTTTTTTTTTTCTTTGGTTATGCCTCCTATCGGAGAACTACCATGCTTTCAACCTTCTCTTCTCCCTCTGTCTGACTTTCTTGGAGTTATATATCTCAGCCGGTAATTTTAACATGAACATTAGACCACACAGATGATATATGAGTATAAACTGATGAAATAGACAATCACAAATTAAAATCTAAATTTTTATTTCATTTTCTTGCAAAAATTTATCAATGATTATTATGGCCTCAAAATTATCCTGTATAAAAATTTCCTGTATATTATCGTTTGGAAAAATTTTTATTTTACTCAATTCATTTATCATTCCTACTTTATTTTTATTGTATAAAGAGCAATCCCATAGGATGTGGTCTATATCCATATATGTTGTGACGTAATTTCTGACTTACGGGTTAAATCAGAGAATCACGTACGCTCAACCGAATCAACAATAAATAAATTTCTCAAAACCAAATGGGCGCCAG
>JABSMS010025053.1:0-10558 GCA_018902275.1 Aleiodes sp. PSUC_FEM 10030003
ATATGTAGCGACAAAGCTGAAAAAATTGAGCTTTGTCGCTGGGAAAGGTAAGCGATCAAGTATTACTTGACGGAATACATACATGTAGTGCAATTTGTGCAATTTGACGCTGGCGTCTGACGCTACGATTTATCGCTACAGTTCCTGAAGCGGCGGGAATTCGAAATAGAGTCACGTGACTCGATTTGACGCTGGAAAATAGCGTCGAGCGTCTGCATGAGGCCGTATCTTTACGGAATGGTCAAGTGGCATTCGATTACTAAATCCAATTGTTTCCTGAGTCGATGGCAGATGGAGCACGAGTCGATGATGATAGGGAATTTCGTTAGGGTGAAAAATGAATCAAGATGAATGAGTGCTGTTCTAAATAGCTGCTTCATGAAGTAATAATATAAGATTTTAGTTAATGTATCATAACATAGTTTTATGCACCACAAAAGGTGACTATTATCATCGGCTCGTCATCCATCTGCCATCGACTGAGTGAACAATTGGATTCAGTAATCGAACACCGATTGACCCTTCCGCTAGGGATGCCCATATTAGCCCAACATTACCTATCAATGTGAACCAATGTTGGCTCAATTAGGGTTGTCGATATTGGCCTAATATCACGTGCTAATATTGGGCTAATATGACATGCCGGTATTGGGCTCAAATTACGTGCCAATATTTCCCCGAAATGGAAGCTTAACACTGATAATGGCAGTTTTTCCTTTTTCGTTGCATAATTTTTTTTACGCTGTATCGAAATCAATTAAGTAGCGAAGAGGGGGAAGATGAGTCAACTTTAACTCAAAATTTTTGGAAAATATTCCGGAATCAAAGCGCGATATTCAGAGAAAATTGAATAGTGAATTCATAGAGCATAACTTTCCAAAAATAAAAAAAGGAAAAAATTTTGTTTTGGGAATATTTTTGGAGCTTTATTCTGTACATTGACAAAATTCTCAAACTTCCGTTTTCTCTTACCGTTTTCAATAATATTTTGAACAAAAATTGAATAATAAAGTTTTGGAACTTCTCGTAAACCCGAAATTTTGGGGTAAATATGTACAGAATATCAAAAATTGAAGTTTCAGAAAATTTCAAAAGATAATAGAAAATTAGTGGTTTTTTTGAAAATGGAAAAAAAATGGAAAATCATATTAATTTCTCAAAATTTCCAAAGAATAAAAATTTCAAACCTCCAATTTCTTTTAAATTTCCGTTCACAATTTTTTTAAAATCAATTCTTCCAATTCTTGGGCCGTATTACTATTTCAGAAATTCCGTCCTGAAATTTTTCTCTGAAGTTTAATTTTCTTACCTTCTACCACCTTTCGCTATTTTCCTTTCAATTATGAAAATACTTTATAAGAAATGCTTATTTCGGTACGTGTTTACCATCCACCTTCTGAAATGTTTCGCACATATCTCCGGAACGTTCAGTTTTAGGGGAAAAGTCAAGAGACTTTCTTCGTAGATAATTTAATTCTCTACACAAAAGATCCCCTGATAAATTCTCCTAAACCCCATCGTTCCGGAGATATTTCTGAAGTAAAGTAAAGTGATTTTATCAATCCATTGCTTCTTCCACCGAACTTTTGTCGTTAATGCTCTCTCTCCCATTTTCTTTCGCGAGAAAAAATGTAATTCAAATAATATTTTTCCCAAACAAAAAGAACCAGATATCTCGTTCCCATAAATGAATTAATAAATTAATTCCTCACGATAGCAATGTAATCAACTGAAATTCCATTTTGTTCGCATTATCCAGAGAATTACTCAAAATAAAAAGCGAAAGTACCGGACGGAGGTTCTTTCTTGCCTCGGAAGAAATCGATCATGTGCACTAGCACGTGGTAGAATTCTCAACGAAGCGAATCAAAGACCTTTGCACATTTAATACAGAAAAAAAATCTTCAACCAACAAACGATTACGTATTAGAAAAGGAAAAATGATGAAAAAACAAATTAATCGTAAACACAGAGTTCACAAAGTTGTATCCTGTATACTCACCCGTAACAGTGACAATTATCAGGCAAAGTATAACGATAATATCGTGTCGCGTCCTTCGCATTTTCGCCTTGAATTCTTCCTTCGTTTCGCTACGCAAACAGAACGAGGGGATCGAACGATATTGAGCAATTACAATTGTAATTGAAGCTTGCACTGATTTTTAAATTGACAAAATTTTTACCAGCGCAATCATTAAATTTCTGGGAATTTTTTTCTGCATCTCTCCATAATAATCACAAATTGTTTATCTTCTTCCTATTATTATTGTTATTGCTCGTTACATAATATGCGAGCGTGACACGTGGAATATCCGCAAAAAGATGAGTACTCGATGCTGATAGCAGAAAGAGAGGAAAAATATTAAAATATTTTTGTGGAAATTTAAAAAACTCAGGGGAAAACCGGGTTTTCGGGGATACTAAAGTTCTCGGATTTAAAATTTCATGATTCCAGTGGAAAGCCTGGAAAATTTGAGACGAAAAACACAATAGGGCAATCATTTATTAACAGTAAATTAAATTATTCTATGAGTTACTGAAAAAAATATTTTTTTTTCTCGAAATTTCTATCACTCGCATCATCTCGAAAACTACTGGACTAATTTGAATTGCATTATATGATTTTCCACCTCAAATTTCCCGGGCTTTCCAATGGCGAAGTCAAAATTTTGAGAATCCATCAACTTCACACTTCCAAATTTGAAAATTCTTAAAAAAAAATTGAAATACTTGGAAACAAATTTTTGATAATCTAAAAAAAAATCCCGAAAATATCCACAACTGCACTCGATTCACTCACATCATGCACTGACAATCCCGAAGACTGTTTTCCTCCATAAATAAATATCGTGAATAAATATCAATGTTTCGAAAATAAAGAGAACAGGTTTGTTTGCCCGTAGTTTTTCGCCGGCAATTGGGTCACTAGTTTCGTTAGAGTTTGAAGAGTGACAATTTCGTTATCCACGTGAGTTAATGCGATCCTTCACTATTTTTTGTTATTGACACTTCCATGTGTTCCGAAATAATTTCATAATTTTTCGTTATCTATTCACATATTAAAGAAGAGCGAATGAATAGAGAAATGAACAGAAAAAAAATTGTGTCAAATTCAAGAATTTTTTGTGATAAAAATAGAGGGGATTTGGAAACTCAATGTTATCACTTCTTTGAATCACAATGAATGACAAAAAGAACGAAATAAAAATTGTGTCCACACTGGTGATTTAAAGCTGTACAACACAACGCGCGATACGTGAGTAAACGCGTGGACAGTCAGTTGCGTTTTGACATTAAATGCAACACCGAGGCTCGAAACACCTGTGTCAGCCTGGTGTATGAATTTTCGATTCCCCGATTCTCCATTCAATTGGATGGAAAAAAAGACAGATAAATAAATGAAGAATAACTGATGAAACACCGAATTGTGAGCAGTCAAGCAACTGATGGTAGATTCAGATGTGCAATTGCTTTGAATCTTTCCCACTCTTTTTTTTTCTTCAACACACTCCATCCCCACTACTCTGAGCGCCACCTGTACACATACGCTGAGATAAGAATGAGACAATTGATTTATTTGGAAATAGAAGGGAATAGAGGGAAATTGGAATTATCGAAATTTCAGCTGCGAAGTGATGAAAGGAGTCGAAAAATTTGGTACTTTTTTTTGCAAATATCTTGGAAAGACAGGGGGTTAGAGGAAAATTACAAGAATCCTTCTTTGTAGAGAATTTTGTGGGCTACAAAAATGTTTTTTGACAATTTTCGCTAAACTTCTTCGGTTCGGAGATATGTAGAGAAAATAATGGATCATTCGGTGGGAAACTGATAAGAAATTGTCGATAAATTTGTTTTACGTTCTTTTGAAGGTATCTCGGAAACGACTGGGTCTAGAGAAAAATATACAGAAATCTTTTTTGCAGATAATTTTCTGGGCTACGAAAAAGGTCCCTTGACACATTTTAATAAACCTCTCCGCTTCGGAGATATTTGAGGAATATGGTCAAAGATTCTGTAACAGAATAGTAGATTGATTAAGAAATTCGTTGCAGCTTCTTTCGTAAATATTTCGAAGAAGTAGAAAATTTGAGAAAAATTTCGAGGGACCTTTTCGCAGAGAATTTTATGAGCTACAAAAAAAATTCCTGACGAATTTTGATTAATCTCTTCATTTCGGAGATATTTAAGGGAAACCGTGAAATAGTCCGTGGTAAAATAGCGAAAAAAGATTTATCACGAAACTTATTGCAAGTTTTTTTAAAAATATCTTGGAAATGATTAGATTTAGGGAGACGAATTAAGATAGGTCTTTAGCCGAGAACCTCATGGCCCACAAAGGAGGATTCTTGACAAATTCCTCTAAACCTCTTCAATTCGTAGATATTTGGGAAAATCTTTAAATCATTCGGTGATAAAATGATAAAAAATTATAGAACAATTTGTTCTACATTCTTATAAAAATATCTCGGAAACCACTGAGTCTATAGAAAGATGTGAAAATACCTTTTTTGTAGAAAATTTCATGAACTGCAAAAAACGTTTCCTGATAATTTCCACTAAGCCTCTTTGTTTCGGAGATATTTCCAAAATAATCAACAGATAATCCTCAATTTCATTTACCACTCCACTGCTGATTTTACATGTCGTAATTTATTTTTCTTTCGTTAACGATCTTTTAATAAACGTCTTCTTCAATGCGCTTCGATGATCACGAGGGATTGATCAACGTTAATTAAATTTTTGGCGTATTTTTTTTGTAGGATTGTTATTACCAAATGGTTCTTATTAATAACTGAAATTATGTCGAATATTTTTGAGCGAGTTCGATGCTTTCGTAATTTCCGGAATTTAGAAATATGAAAAATTATGAATTTGTGGTAATTTGCTTTGGTGTCAGCGAGATATGAAATTTACTCCAATTTTTTTTTAGATTAATTTATTCAAGTGGGTAAAATTAATTAAAAAATTGTGTAATTCTCTGAGATTTTTTAAATTATTTAGTAGGCTTTGAAGGAACACATTTAAATGGGAATGCTCATTGCAATAAATAACTTCACATTACTTTATGTTATGAATGACTTCGAATAGCTCATTAATTATAGCTCATATGACGCAGTTATTTTCTATGTTTATTCCGATTCAGTGAAGAGGTGAATTAATTCAATTCGACGCTGAGTTCGTTTTTGCAGAATATCTCGGAATCTATGAGACATAGGAAAATTTTGGTGACAACACGGTTATTGCAAAAATTTCTCTATTTCCCGTTGAATCCGAGTTTTTTTTCAAAAAACGAAATCCCTAGTAAAGTGGTTAAAAAAATTTACATTCATTAATTCACGGATGTCTCCTAAGCCATTAGATTCAAAAGAATTTATCAAAAACATTTTCCGTAGCTTAGTAAATGCTCAACAAAAAAGATTGTTGTAAAAATTCCGCTATTTTTCATAGTTCTTGGAATATTCCACGAAAACTGATGAAGCTAGTAATTGCTAGTAAAGTTGTTGAAAAATACACATCCATTAATTCACAAATATCTCCCAAACTATTGGGTTCACGATACTTATCAGGAAAGCTTTCTTATAGTTCATTAAATTCTCTACAAAAAATGTTGATTGACGATTTTCTCTCAACCCAATAATTTGGGAGATATCCGCCAAACAATCCGACTAAGTATCTGAGGGAATTCATAGTCAATAGATGATGTAATTACAAATGAAAACTAAAAATTCGTTGCAAAAAAATTCAAGGAAACAATGATTACGTATTTTTGAAGAATAGTGAAACCCAAGTACTTCCTGAGTACTCGAATGACTGAACGGCTTCATACATTATGAAAACTAAACGATAAAAATTCATGATCATTCTGAATGATTTTGGAAGGCCCATCACAATCTAAAAATTGTGTAAGAAGTGTAATAATAGTAATGAAAAAAAAAACGCAAACACAAACAAAATGCATAAAAGTTATGAAGTAATAGTGGAGCACTGGAGAATTCGTTCGCACGCTTGACAGTGCCTGAAATGAATTCTCAAAGTTGTAATTAGTTCACGTTTGTGTTGTTGTTTATTATTGTTTTTCCTTTTCTTTGGTTTTCTTGAAATGAGCAATAAGAGTAGTGAAGTTTGAGCTTTCAGTTTTTTCATATGGATCAAGGCAGGGTAAATGGGCCAGTGAATGAACAGGTACCATTGAATAAATGAAGCTTATTTTTTGAATAAAATAATTATTTTTAGTACATTTTTTGGTGATTTCTCTTCATTTTTCAGCAAAATCTTCTGTTTGAATATTGCTAATGGAATAAAATATACGTTCAGTCATTGGTAACATCGATTGTTTCGTGAAAAACCACTGTATTTTAATTTATTAACACAAAAGTATTTAATATTTCATTTTTATTTTCAATCTGCTGAATTTCTAATCAATTATGATTGATTCAATCTTCAATTCCAGTAATTATGAAATTTTTAATAATTCATGAATTGAGGAATCATCTGAATCGTTCATTCATTGGACTGCTTACTCTATTGTTCAGCATTACTCCAACCTCCGTGGGGCTAATTACCTCGTGCCTCTTTTAGATTTTTTGATGAAAGCTCTCGGAAAAAATGAGAATGTGCAATTCTTTATTTCTTCGTTTCCAGAGTTCGAGTGGTTTTGTTGAGAAATACGTGAATTTTTCTTTCATGCGGGTATGAGGCAGATGCCCCGATGTATTTCAAAGTTATGGGTCAGTGGGGAAAGTCGTTTGTGACCATTAAAATTGATTTTGATTTCAAAAATGAGAAACACCGAGAGGTAATTTTTCCTTTACAGAAAATTGTTATTCACGTTTTATGAAGTATCTCGGGAAATGAAGTATCTCTGAATCGCCCATACAAAAAAAAGTTTTTATGAAAATTCCTCTCTCCCCCATAATTTCTGAAATAATCAATAAAAACTATCGTCAGAGAAAATTTTCTATGAAATACTTTACATAAATCGGTTTGGGATCAGTTTTTCCGAAATATCTCGGAGTCTAAGCAAGATAGCGAAATTTTTGTGATGACCTTTTTTGTAACTTCAATTTTTCTCTAAAAAAAAATTTTCATAAAAATGTCGCTATCCCTCATGGTTTCTGAGATAATGGATAAAAACGATCTTATCGTAACATTCCATAATAAATTCCAATAAATTTAGTTTCAGATCAATTTTTTCGGAATAGATATTCCGAAATCTCAGCAAGATAGCGAAATTTTCCTAAAACTTTTTTGTAGTTCTGAATCTCCTCTACAAAAAAACTCCCTCAAAGATTTCGATTTATTTTCAGAGAAAATATTTAAAAACTCCACAGAAAGTTTTTCCACAAAATACCAATAGAAATTGGATTTGAGACCAGTATTTTTGAAATATCTCGGAATCTGAGCAACGTAAAGAAATTTTCCTAGAGACCTTTTTTGTAGCTCAGAATCATCTCTACGAAAAAGATCACCACAAAAATTTTGCTCTCTCGTAGTTTCTAAGATAATCAATAAAAACCGTCTTATCTCAATATTCCACAATAAATTCGAAGAAGTACTCATCCTTGGTTCACGGGGAACCCGTAAAGTGTTAGTTCTACGTGCAATAAGCTACAAGGTTATTCTCATTTTTGGAATTGTTTTTATTATTATTATTATTATCATTATTCTGCCTTTCTTCGTATTTTATATTTCTGAATAAACCTATGCAGGGTTTGGAAGTTGAAAAGAAATTAAGAAAAAAACTCGAAGCTCAGTTTTTGTGAGATATTTCGAAATCTAGGCGAAATATCGAAATTTCCCTAAAGACCTTTTTTGTACCTCAAAATATCCTCTACAGAAATTTCCCTATCTCCCACAGTTTATGAGCAACTCAATAAAAGTCATCTTCACAAGAGAGTTTTTCATGGAATATTTGAAACACCGTTTGAGAAAGATAGCGAAATTTTTATGGAAATCTTTCTTGCAATTCAGAGCTTCCTCTTCAACAGAAACAATCTTCCCTCCAAACTTTCTATGAAATACTCTAGAAAAATTAGTTTCAGACGACTTTTTCCAGAATATCGTGGAATCTAAGCGATCTACCGAATTTTTTTTAATAACCTTCTTTGTAGCTCTCTTTTTCTTCTACAGAAAAGATTGGAATAAAAATTTCCGTAGCTCCATCACTTTCCGAGATATTTTGAAGAAACTGAATGCAAATTAAATCGAATTGCACGGAACCTCAATTTTTTTACTTCCGCAATAAAAAAAATGGACCACTTCGTAACATTGCAACGTCACCAGAGGCCCATAACTTCCGTTTCCTTTGGACTGCCTTGGCATTCCGGTGTATCCATAATCCTATCAGCATGCAAAATCTACACTTCGTAAATATAATATGTATTTACCAGTAACTACAAGTGCGCAGAGCCGTAACAAAAAAAATAGAAATCACCAACTGCACTTTATTCGTTGACACGAACTCAAAACATCTACGTGTCATAACTAGGTGAAAAATAAGTTACTAATATTCCTGTGAATTTACGATAATTATCGCCTTGATTTTATTGTTGTTTCCATATTTTTTTCTACATTCTTCATTAGATTGTATTTTCAAATTATCGATAATGTTCCGTGATTCTTTATTTACGGATAAATTATGCTGGCTAGTTTATTGTTTCTTTTTTCTTTTCAATTCAGAGTTTTTTTTATTCTCATCTCTATTATTACATCTGATTTAATGACCTGGGAATGGACAGTGAAGTAATGACAATTATCGATTATGATGTAATAATGTTTTTCTATTCTCTTGAAGCTTGTAAAAGGAAATTATTTATTTAATTGAAAAAAAAAAATGAGAGTAGATTAGTTTGCTGGTGAAGTTCGTCAGGGTTGAGATGATTCTTGTTCGATCCTGATGTGGCTCGATCGATCGCGAGTAATTTTAGAAATTGATTGAAAAATCGATTGGTATTTTTCAATCGTGGGATGAACAATCGATTTTTTCTCAACGTTATCAGATTTCTGTTGATTGTGCAAAAAAATGCGTTTTTCCACTATTCAGTATTAAAGTAGAAAATGAGAATGCTTTTTTTTTATTCTTCGTTCCAAAACAGGTCTCTTGACAAATTTCGGTAAGCCTCTTCAATGCGGAGATATTTGAAGAAAATGATAAAATATTATGTGGAAAAACGATAAAAGACGATGTTTCCAAAATTTTGTAGTATTTGTTTTCTATATATCTTCGAAAGGACTTAGTGAATTTAGAGGGAAATCAAGAGATCTTTTTTGTCGTGAACTTCATGGGCTACAAAAAGGTCTGTTGACAAACTTTGAGAAAACCTCTATTTCGGAGATATTTGAAGATGGTAAAACTTTGGATGATAAAATTATAAAAAGTTTTCTTGATTCGTTTTGACAATCTTTTGGCGCTAAAGAAAAATATTGGGAGAATTTTGTAGAATTTAGTGGGCTAAAAGAAAGTTTCCTTGCTGAAAAGTAAGCCTCATCATTTCGGAGATATTTGCAGAAAATGATAAAGTAATCTTCGATAAAACGGTAAAGGATTTTCTGAAAAATTCGTTGTAGGGTGAGTTGCCCAAATTCCGAATACTTCCAAGAACGAAACCAAGTGAATATTTCTGCAATTATTTTCTATCTTGGCTGACTAAATATTTCATTTTTTCTTTAGTTTGGAAATTACATTACTGTAAATAACTTTCTGTAAGATTCAGTCGCTTTTTTCCAGTACTCCAGACTTTAAAATACGAATAAATGGTCGCGGTAGCAATTTTTCTCCAAAATTCAGTGTTCCGACTTTGGCTTAGACTTCCGATGAACTCCCTTGAACGTCGCATTATTTCGAGATGTACATACAAATCTATCAGTAGCCTTCAATGTTCCGAATTTTGGGAATTCACCCTACGTTCTCTCGAAAATATCTCAAAAACCACTGGATTCAGATGAAAATGTCAGAAAATCTTTTTTATGAAGAATTTTGGGGCTACTTCATTTCGGAGATATTAAAGGATGTCGAACGACTTTGAAAAAATTATGAAAAATCGAATTATAAATCGATTGATAAAACGGAATGGATTATGTTTATAATATGATTTAAGAAATCAGCAAAATTTTTAGGTCTTTTGGGAAGCTATTAACGGAGCAAATTAATAAATAATATTACATGTAGTTCAATGGGAAAATGATAAAAATTAATCACATCTCTGTCAAAAATAGTGAAAAAATTATGAAAATTTTTGAACTAGAGTAATTCTAAAGACGATTTTCAATGAAAATTCCATAGTTATTGGAAAAATCCATTTTGTTTAATGAATAAATGTTTTTCTCAAGAAATAAAAAGATCCTCCTCATAATTATGAATTTTAATCGAAAATCATGTTTAGAATTACTCTGCATCGTCAAAAAATTTCAGAATTTTTCATCATTTTTAACGGAGATATGATCAATTTTGACCAATGTCCCACTAAACCACATGTAATTTTATTCATGAATTTTTTACATTGATACCTGCGTATATCTCAATACAGCTACCCAAATTCCCCCCCCCCCCCCCAAAAAA